>JASDQU011441003.1:6468-20021 GCA_032191745.1 Picea mariana
CACTGCTATATTATGCTTAGTTTGTGTTTGAGCTTAAAGCCTTGAATTGTTACATTGGTAGAAGTAATAAAGTATAAAAAAGATACAGTTGGTATGTCATATCTGCGAAGCCTTGATTTTGCCACCAGTTTGCAAAGTTTGTGTTATTCACATACTCTTGAATTTTATAGGAATTGATAAAAGCATAAATTAAATACCACAAATTTTTGTTCCATCTAAATTTATCACTATTAAGTTGGGTGCGAATATTTTTCCTATGCAGATGAGGCCAATGCAATCTGTTTTGATATGCTTACAAGAGATTGTGTCTGTTTCAGGTTTCATCTATTCCATGACGATGATATTTTGGGGATTCTAAAAGACTGAGGAGATATATTAAAGTGATGTTCTTGGTTGTGGGGATCACAACATAATTTGATTTGTCTACTAATTGTTTAGCAGTTGAGATTAGCTTTGTACTTGATCAGTTCTAAATGTTTAACTCTTCAATGATGCTAATTGCACCTAGACCTTATTTAGATCTTCTGTAGTCTGTGTATTTTGCACAAAGAATTTCCTAAGATTTGTGGACATAATTCTGCAATTGGCTCATAGTGAAAATGAATTCAATTTAGTGGCAATCACATAAGCTCTAATCATTGTACTTTTCAATATTGATATGAAACTTTTAGACTTGTTGCGGGGAGGTTAATCAAAGGTACTTTTAAGGAAGATTATTGTATTTGATTTTTTGTGTGTGCATAGAATGGCTTGTATTTTAAGGAATGTTCAACTCTATCTAGCTAAAGTGATTGCCTATCAATGGCACAACTCCTCTCTTTTTTGGGTTTGATCCATGGAATCGTATAGATCACATTGTTGGTTTCTTGTCAACTCCAAGATATCTGAACGACCACTCTTTTAAATGCAAATTATATAACATTTTACATATGACAAGGAATTGATCCTCTTTGAGGAGTGTGTTTTATGGATGATATGTATTCCTATACAATGGGAATCAATCGAAGTTCTTGGTGTGAAATTTCTCTTGATTAGGGTACTTGGGGTGTGTGCACTTGACGTGCTATAAGACATTGTTTTCATGTTTTTGTATTTTTTCTGTTATGAATTTCTTGAGATTTTTTTAGTTCTATTGGTAAAAGATGCATTGTGCTAGCATCCTATGAGATTCCATACGCTATCTCGTCATATTTTATTGAATAAGATTACAGGTTAATTTTGCTTGCTAGACTTATTAGTCCCTGCCTTTAGTAGGAGATTTTAGGAGATTCTTGTTTGAGTGGTAATGACTGTAGTTAATAAACTGAAAGTCGTTTTATCACAATATAATATTTTGTAGTAAATACTATTTTAAGGAATGACTAACTCTTGAGAAATATTATGATGCAGACCCCCTACCTTGGTAGGGTCCATTGACCTCCCGGTCTAAGGATTGTTCTTAATTTTGATGAGCTGGAGCAACTCTCTCGATTCCCTGCTTGAATCCCACGAACAAATCCACAGGTCCTTTACAACACTTCGCCTGCGTGACTAAGCGCCAAGCGCGAGCCTCCCCTCCCCGACGACCATGGGCTGTGACCGCACGCCTACAAAAAGGCGCGTCGCAATTTCGCGTATCAGGACTTTGCGAGTGAGCCAACCCTGACTCCCTGATCCCCAAAATGTCGATATTTCGGAGCTCCCAATTTGACGGTCTTGATTCCCCCCGATTTTACGGCTTAGATCTCGTCGATATTTCGCGTATCACAAGGTCGAAAGACCTTTCACCTCCATTCCCCCAATATTCGAGATCATGATGGCACCAGATTGACGGTCTAGATCTTTCCTTTGATCGACTGTGATCAAGTCGGGATTTTGCATTTTGCGAGTTTGGGAGCCTCCTTACCTTCGTTCTCCCGATATCCGAGATCGCGATGGCGATAGATCGATGGTCCAGATCTTTTTGGATCCAACAACTCAAATCAAGTTGGGATTTTGCATTTCGCGAGTTTGACTCTTATGGAGCCCCTTCGAGATTTAGCCAAATTCTGGATCTGAGCACTCTTTGCAGCAAAGTTTTACGCAAGACTTGGTTCTTGCGGGAGACTATGCCCGCCTTGCAGCAGTTGCTTTTCACTCTTTGCAAAGGGAAAGTTTTGTGCTATCTCTCCCGAGCTTCGGGATCAAAACATATCTCGTCAACGCACTCCTTGTGTTCTGTGTGCACACCTTGCACTCACTCAACTGAAGAGAAACATTTGAAACTTATACTAACATTCACAATTCCATCCATTCATAACGAAATTCATTCATTTATGAAAACACAATAACAAAGAATTGTAAATAGTAACAATACTATGCATTTGGGTTGATTTTTCTCTGTCATATTCATTCAAAAGTAAATGGCTACAACTAATATCAAACCAATAACTTAAAACTCTGAAAATTCCTACTAACTTGCAACAACTTCATTTAAGTGTACATAACCTCTATTTAACTCCGAGGGTCCTCAAGGTTCCCCCCGACTACTCATCTACCTCAAAAAAATGAAAACTTAACTGCTACCTAAGTGCGGCTACATTCAAGACTCAGAGTGAAACTCCCTGATCATCATGTTCATTTCCCCTTCAAGCGTTTGATCTCCTTCTGTTCTTCATCATCTCCCCAAAGGATTCACAGTAAATCCCGACATTTGAGATTCCGAAATGATTCTTGAGCATTGAATTTTCCTGCCATGTGTGCTCGCTGACGATGCTCCTGCATCATACTCCCCCTGGACAAAAATTCATGGACTCCTGTCCATGAGCTCCTGTACCAACTTTCCATGCTTTTGGATATCCGCTTCATTTTTCCAACGGGCATCTTCTATTGGGCGTCCCTTCCACTTGACCAGATATTCAAAACGGGTCTTCCTCATGGTCTTCTTGTCAATTCTCTGATCAACGATCTTCTCCATCAGTGGTTTTTCTGCTACAAGCATTTGTTTCTCCCACTGAATCTTATCTTGATATTCTGATCCCTTTGTGTCATCTTTCCTGTAAGGATACATGTCCGAAACGTTGAATATGGGTGACATGCCCACATCATCTGGCAGCTCAATCTCATAGGCATTTGCATAAAATTTCCTCAAGATCTTACATGGCCCTATCTTCTTCATTTTTAACTTGTTATACGTTCCCCTAGGGAACCTTTCTTTCCCGAGATGTACCAGAACCTGATCTCCCACCTCAAATTGAAGTTCTCTGCGATGTTGATCAACTCTGCGCTTGTACTCTTGGCTAGAGTTCTGCAATTGTCCTCTGATCTTTCTATGGAGCTTCTGCATTTCTGCAGCAAAATCTTCAGCTCCAACACTTATGATCTCACTATGTCCCAAGTCTCTCAACTCGGATACTCCCCTGGGTTGCATTCCATACAATATTTGGATGGGCTCTTTCCAGTGCTCCTGTTTGGCGATTCGTTGTATGCAAATTCTGTTTGTGGCAGAATTTGATCCCACTGGTTATGATGCTAAATGACCAGACTCCTCAACAAGTTTCCCAAACTTCTGTTTACCACCTCAGTCTGTCCATCTGTCTGAGGGTGATAGGTTGAGCCGAAGAATAGATCCGTCCCCAACTTCTTCCACAGTGTTCTCCAAAAATGACCAACAAATTTTTTGTCTCTGTCCGAGACGATGCTTCTGGGTAGGCCGTGAAGTCTCACAACTTCCTTGAAAAACAGGTTTGCAACATGTGTTGCATCACTGGTCTTTTGGCATGGGATAAAGTGTGTCATATTTGAAAATCTATCCACCACCACAAATATGGAATCAAATCCTCTTTGTGTTATTGGTAGTCCTAACACAAAATCCATGCTTATCACATCCCAAGGCCTCTCTGGTATCGACAATGGTTGATACAATCCAATGTTATGTCTTTTTTCTTTTGCATGTTGGCAGATTCTACATCTGTTCACAAATTTTATCACTTATGTCCTCATACCTGACCAATAGTATGAACTGCTCAACTGTACAAATGTTTTATCATGGCAGAAATGTCCAGCCAATCCTCCACTATGCTTCTCCTTCAAAAGGTTGTCCCTCATTGAACATCTTGGTATGCATAACTGATTGCCCTTGAACAACAATCCCTCTTGAATCATATACTATGCCCACTGGCTTCTATCTCTCAACACGAGATTTGCGCATACTTCATATGCTTCCTTGAAATCTGGATCATCACTATACATTTCCTTAAGGCGTTCAAATCCCAAGGTCTTCACCTGAAATTCCTACAGAATCAAACATCTCCTGCTCAATGCATCAACAACTTTGTTAGCATTCCCAACAATATGTTTTATGACAAAAGTAAAATTCTGCATAAACTCAATCCAATTTGCATGCTTCTGATTCAATTTTTCCTGGCTGGTTATGAATTGTAAAGCTTGGTTATCACTGTACAAGACAAATTCTCATGGGACAAGGTAATGTTTCCACTTCTTCAGGGCTTGAATTATGGCATAAAATTCTTGATCATATGTGGAGTATTTTCTCTTAGTCTCATTTAGCTTTTCATTGAAATAGGCAACTAATCTATTATCCTGGGTCAAAACTACTCCAATTGCAACTCCACTTGCATCACATCTCACTTGAAATGTCTTTTCAAAATTTGGCAAGACCAGAATTGGTCATTCTGTTATATTTTCCTTCAGTATATTGAAGCTCCTCTCAGCCTCCTCTATCCATTTAAAAGACTTGTGCTTCTTCTTTGCTGTATCCATCATTGGTGCACAAATTCCACTGAAATCTCTGATGAACTTCCTATAGAAACTTGCTAATCCATGGAAGCTTCTTACCTCAAACATGCTTCTTGGCAACGACCATTCTTTGATTGCTTTCACCTTTTTTGGATCCATCCTCAGTTCATTTGAAGAGATCACAAAACCCAAGTAAATGGGCTCTGTCTTCATAAAAGAGGATTTCTTCAAGTTTATCAACAACTTCTCCTGCTGTAGTCTCCTCATCACTAGTGTCAAGTGCCTCAAATGCTCCTCTTTAGTCTTGCTAAAGATCAATATATCGTCCAGATACACAACAACAAACTTGCCAATGAAATATTTCAATATTTCATTCATCAACCTCATAAAAGTACTTAGGGAATTTGTTAAGCCAAATGGCATAACAAGCCATTCATACAAACCTTCATTTGTCTTAAAGGTTGTCTTCCATTCATTACCTTCTCTCATTCTTATCTGGTGATATCCACTTTTCAGATCTATTTTAGAAAAAAAAATTTCTCCACTTAAACAGTCCATTAAATCATCAATTCTTGGTAAAGGAAATCTATACCTGATGGTGATTTTGTTAATGGCTCTTGAGTCTGTACACATTCTCCATCCTCCATCTTTCTTTGGACTCAACACAGTTGGTACTGCGCATGGACTCAATCTCTCTCTGACCAAACCCTTGTCTAACAATTCTTGGACTTGGTTCTTTACCTCCTCATTCTCTCGAGGTGTCAATCTGTATGCTGCTTTGTTTGGCAGACTTGCTTCTGGTATCAAGTCAATATGATGGATGGTACTTATGATGGGTGGCAATGAGTTAGGCAACTCATCCACCACTATGTCAACAAAATTATCCAATAATTCTCGAATTTCTTCAGGAAAATCATCCATTGAAGTACTTGTAAGGAAAACTATAGGTTTCCTTACCACAACAAATTGCATCTCCTGTCCTTTCTTAACTTCTCTCAGGAGTTCCTTCCCACTCATGAGAAATATGCTTATGCTGGCTTCCTCTTTCACTTTCTTCTCTTCTATTGGAAACACCATGTGTGTCCTACCATTCTTCTCCAAGGTGTATGTATTCTTCCTCCCATCATGAATGACATTCTTGTTAAACTGCCATGGTCTCCCCAACAAAATATGGCATACATCCATGGAAATTACATCACATAGAATTTCATCTCTATATCCTCCTATTTTAAATTCAACCATGCATTGTTTAGTAACCATTACCTGGTGTCCTTTAAGCAACCATGAGACTTTGTATGGTTTCAGATGTGCAGTTGTCTCCAGCTCCAATTTCTCCACCATCTCTATGGATACTAAGTTGTCAGTGCTCCCACTGTCAAATATCACCTTGCATACTCTGTCTTTAGTCTTGCAAGCTATCTTGAATAGGCTGTTTCACTGCACTGGCTTCTCAACTTCTACCTCTGGTTTTAAGAGAATTTTTCTCAACATCAAGGATGTTCCATTCTCTGCTCCTTCTGCTTCAACATTCCTTCTCTATGCTTCTGAAATGTGAGATTCACCTTCTCCTTCTTTCTTTCTCTCGGGAGATTCCCAAGACTTATGTCCCGCCTTTCCACAGGTGTAACATTTCACTTCTCCTCCTCTACCTCTTCCTCTTCCTTTGGAAGAACTTCTTCCACCATCTTGTCTTCCTCGGGAACTTCCTCCTCTTTCCGAGTGACTATGTGGTTTCTCAGTCTCATCTTTGGATTTTTGTGCCTTGTTATGGACAACTCCCTTGCCTTTGTTCGGGACTGGGCTTTTACCTCTGCCTCGTTGGTTTTGTCTCCTGGCCAGTTTCTCCTCCGCCTTCAATGAAAATTGATAAGCATCCTCCACTATCCTTAGTGACATCATGCTGATATTATCCTGGATTTCATACCTCAGGCCATTTGTTGGCCCTTGACCAAGTTTTGAGAGATCATTGGTCAAGTTTGACCTATTTTGGGACTTCGAAAACTTATCGAAGGTGGAGCATAAGATGAAGTAGAGATCGCGAGATCTCGACCCCTTTTTGGGTCCTTTTTGGGATTTGAGAATATGTAATGGGTATGGGATGTCGGCCCATAGGTTTACCCATGTTTAAGCCTATTTTGTATGTATAAATAGAAGGCTAAGCAATGTAAGAAATAGTTGTTCAAGTTGGCTAAGTGCTAAGAGTTAAATCTGTGTGATCAAGAATTGTAAGGATTCGTGCATGCTGTGTGAGACTTGCAGATCTAAGTGAAAGTCATTGTAAGAGACTGTGAAGGGCTTTGTGCTGTAACGAAAGGAAGGAGGATCTAACAAGCTGCACAAATCTCATATCCTATGCGGAGTAAGGTTTTTGTGGCTCTGTGCATGTAGATGACTGATTGAAGCTAATAAAGAAGAAGAGTTGGTGGACATAGCCCCAGGGTGGAGGTGAACCATGTAAATACAGTGTTATTCTTCTCTATGCGATGTTTTAATGTGTTTATGTGTTATTTTCTAAGTGCTTTGATATAGATAGATAGATATGTTTATGCTTTGTGCTTATGATGAATCTTGATGCTAGAATCTGCTAGATCTGATCTAATTTCTTATGCTAAGTGCTTATATACATAAGATCTGGGTGAATGCTATGATGCTCTGTTGTAACTGCGAAGTAGATATTGGTTAGATATTGATGAAGGTGTACTGCTGAGTGCTATGCTAATTACTAGAATCACAGATCTGTGTCCCAGCTAAGGTTGCAAACACCTGATTCCTGCAACCACCCCTGCCTATACCTCGGGTGAGACTTCATCTGCTTCGCAGGTGTTTCTGAAAGGGCTGGTAGTTAGGGTTTTGTTGGTGCGTTGTTGTAGCGTTGAACCCTAGGTTAGCCCCTGTGCCAACAAATGGTTCTATTGCTAGGATTTGAAACTGTGATTGTTGGGAATTGAGGAAGAAGAAGATCTATGCAAAGATACGACCTGAAATTATGAAAGCTCTGTGCGTAGATCTGTTGCTCTAGTGCGCAATACTCTACAAGTTTGACAAGCTCTGTGCTAGAGAAAAGAAGTTTGATATGAAGAAAAGAGGTAAGATTTGAAAGTTTTGTTCTCTGAGAAAGGTAAAAGTGAGAATTCTTGATTAAAAGAGGTAAGATCTGGAAGCTTTGTCCTTTGTAGAAGTAAGATAAGTGGAATTTTTTTTTCCAAAGCATGGATCTAGGTATGTTTGATAGATTTTGTCCTAGCTTGAAAAGTAGGGCACTAATAGAAGAAAAAAGATTTGATATGTGTACATATGATAAGAATAATGAAAAATATGTTATACCTATGCATAGAAAGAATATTTGGACTAATAAGTGTATTCAGGATCCTAGAAAGAAATGTTTGCAGGTTAGCTACCATGATCCTAGCACGCAGTACAGGAAAGGTCGGGGATCATTTAAAAGAAAGAGAGGATTAACCCTCTGTTACAGTTGTAGAATATCGAGACATCTCGCTAAGGAATGACCTGGAAGAAGACTTAGTTGTCTTTGTTGCAAAGCTATGGACCATGAAGTATTGGATTGTCCTAAAATGATTGATAAGCTTGAAGAAATGAACATGAGGCAAGAAAACCCTAGGACAGATCCAAAAACTAAGATTATGGCAGAACCCTAGAAAGAATCAAAGAAAGTATTGCTACAGATGAAAGAAACCCTAAATTACCACCGACGTGTCAGATTATCAGAGACCTTCAAAGAAAAAGAATGCTTTGAAGCAAGAATATGAGACTTCTACATTCATTGCGTTCTAGATGAGAAAACACAGGTGAATATCATGACATAAAAAACTTGGGAAGCTATAGGGAGGCCTGCTATGATTCCTTCATTAGAAGGAATAAGACTATTCAAAGGAAAGATGATAAACTTATGTGGAAAGCTCACCCAGATACCTATGAATGCCAATGGAACTTCAACAGAAGAAGATTTTGAGATTATTAAATTTATTGAGAATAGTGCCCCATTTACTATGCTACTAGGAAAACCTTGGATTGAAAGAGATCAGGCCAGAAGGAAGAAAGAAGAAGAAGTTTTAGAACAACAGAAGCAAGAGTTAAAAGAATTCATGACTAGAAGGATTGCACACTTGCGTGAAGAACAAATGAACATATCGAAGCTATTTAACACCAGATACCTAGATACCGAAGTTGCAAGAACACTAGAAGACCCACAGAAGATTGAAGTACCTATTCCAGATAAAAAAGAAAGATCACCCTGGAATATTAGGAAATAATCTCAACATCGCGAAGTAACTATGCCAAAAGAAGGTAAGAATCAGAATGGAAACAAGCATACCGAGACGAAGCTCACTAGGAAAAAGGATAGAAATCTAAGTAAGAAGAGAGCTAAGACCGACAAGTTGCAAAAGGTTTTAGAGGGAACCTCGCAGAAGGAAAATTTGCAAAATTGGAGCTTCGTCGAGATATTAGAACGACGACACATGGCACTTCGCCATGGCAAAACAATATAGTTGTTGGGGACATTATAACCGTTAGACCAATGCTCCAAATGGGTAGAATGACATTTATGGATAGACATCTCGCCATCCGATCGTTGGGACCGCTCCATAACAGACAAAACAAAGTTAATGAAGGATTCATACCCGTTGCAAGTGACCCGTTGTTGAGTTACCTATTTATCCTGTTGTGCCATGCACCAAGAACACTTTTTCCAACTAAGAGTTTGAGCCCGTAGACTAAGTTGATTTTATACAGTGGTCATCGCACTCTTGCTATCTATTCTATTGCAGTATCTAAGTTACTCCTCAAACCCGAGATTGTTAACCCCAAGTGTGTATGTCAGATGAGTTGAGCGCTACAGAGAAAGATTTTGAAGAAGTTCCGATCGAACTCATGACTGAAAGAGTCATGTCGATGTCTACAGGTGTACAGGCACCATCGACCAGAGGACTGCTAGCCTCTCTGTTCACTGCTCGCGGTGCCGGACCATCCCGACGATCAGATGAAAAGTGAACTAAGCATAGGGATGATCTAGGGAATGCCAAATTGATCCCGACCATATTACCCACCTATATTCCACCTCTGAGCAGCGCAGTAAATCGAGACAGTGTACCCAGAGATTTTGAATACACCTTGGTTACGACGTACCTCCCGAAGGGGATACGCGCAATCCGAGCAGACCAAGATAAGATTGCAGCATTGAAGTTTAGCGACTTCAACCTCGGAGATAGCAAAGTCTATAACATGCTCGCCCCACATAATTACCTGAATAGGACTAAGGGGAATAATTTGAATATCATCCTTCAACAATGGACCCATAACCTCGCACAATCCACCCTGTTGAACGTCATGAAGATTCCCCACTTCCAAAGACACTAGGAGGTGAATGCCTTTGTTAAGATGCTGCTTTCTTGTTACCATGGCGACTATTTGTGGCTAAACTATTGTATAACAGTTGATCCGACGCTGATCAATTAGATCACATGGTTGAGTATGCAAGGACCGGATCCACAAGAGTTTTACCCCAGAAAAACCATGGATCGCACTCTAGCACAGAAGATCAAGGGCACTTATGGAAATGTCGAGAAGGGAACATGAGGCTACAAGGTATCTTCTATCCAGAGTGGCAGAGTGTGCCTCACCTATCAGTTGATTGTAGAGAAGTTAGTACGAAAGAACTGACCTACCCAAGTCACCGGTTTTGTAGTCGACCTCGCAGGGAAGTGCGTGGAAGGCCTTTGGATGAACTGGGCGAAGTACCTAGTGAGCCAGTTGGAACTTGACTGCAAAGAAGCACATGATCAAGGATATGAAATTCATTTCAGCTAGCTCTTGATCCTTATATCTTTTATTGCCTGGGATATGCCGGAAGGTACGACCTTCCTGAACATCGAGCCATTTGAACCATTGGCCGCGAAGTTCAGTACATTGTGGTATTCAAGCGACATGAATAAATAGTGGCAGTCAAATGTTGTTTTTCATACCTACTACAATCAACTGAAGATAGCCATATAGTCCGAGCTTCTCATGACTCCGAACACTCTATACCGGTTCAGGCCTTTGATGAAGTTCAGCGTAGACCGACATTTCATCTACATCACAGCGTGCACCGACAAACACAAACAAGAGCTTCAGTCCTACTATAAGTTGATGGAGGAGGACTTGGAAGAGATCACCAAGGACTGGTTGGCATACTCCTTATCCCAACAGAACCTACGGAGATATCCGACATCGACAGCCCAAAAACAACATAGGATACACCCGGACCCAACAAGACAAAGAAGACCGAAGAGGTCCAAGAATTAGACAGTGCATCCGCAAAGACTGCTTCCATATCACTAGAGAAATAAGGTGATGGCGAAGAGTTAGATGAAAAAGAATTCGAACAGAAGCAGGGAAACGAGGTTGATCCCCTAAAGAAGAGGAAAGGTTCACCTCCGAAACCTTCCTCCCGGAAGAAAGAGAAGGCCACCATGACCAAGATGCAGACTGTCCTCACCTCCGATGACTTCGACTTCCTCATAGCAGCCCTGCAAGATGCTTTGCTGGAAATAGAAGAGAAACAAGAAGCAAAGAAAGAGGAGATGTATGATCAAATTGAGACTGAACTCTGAGGGGTACAACAAGCCCTACAGTCCAACCGCGCAGTCTCCACTACGTCGGGAGAACCAGAATTGGGAGATGAGATAGCTCAACTCCACCGCCTAGCTGATACAGTCGAAGCCCGCCTTCGACGAGCACAAGAAGAAATAGAGAAAGCCACCCGGGATTTGACACAAGTACAAGGAGTACTTTTAGAGCAATGTAGTGCTGCAGAACAGGAAAAGCTTGCTCTCCAAGCGAAGTTTGATGAAGAAAAAACACAACTACAACAAGAAAAGGAAAAGTTGTTCGCGAAGCAACTCGAAGTAAAAGAAGTGGTCAACAGAGCACTTTTCTCTATGACAGTCTTAGAAATCAAGTTAGAAGACCAAGTTACACAATAGGTGAACCAACTCATAGAGGCCATCTAGCAGCTACAACAACGCATAGCAGATTTGGAGCTACGCACTATACCTGAGACCCCACAAGAAGTAAGAGACCAAAGAGAAGCAACCGCCCGAAGAGAAGTTAAAAGGCTAAAGGCTCTTACCCTGGAATGTAAGCAACTCATTGATCGCAGTGCCTAGACCTATGAACAACTCATGGAGAACCCAGAATTGAAGGAACTGGAGTCACATCTCTAAGAGGTGAAGTATCAAAGCCAAAAATATACAGGCGCAACTGAAATCCCTGTCAGCTGTGGAAAGAATGAAGCGCTCCCAAGAGAAACACACAACACAACAGCAGATCCATACTATCTAGAGCATAGTTATGGAAGTAACTCAGAGGCTCCAACCCGTACAAGATAAGGCCTATCAATTGTTTACAGAGGTAGAAGGCAAAGGAGAAGAGTTAGAGTAGGTTGTCACTACAATTGAACAACGTCTAGAGGGACCTATCAATGATGCAACTATCAAAGAGTTCACTGAACAAGAAGTTGTAGCACAACAACAAGTCGAAGCAGCTCAAGGCGTTCGAAGCAGAACTAGTCAGACCAGAGTGACTCGGGACGAGTCATAGGTGAGTGTCGGGGGCCTGTTGGCCCTTGACCAAGTTTTGGGAGATCCTTGGTCAAGTTTGACCTATTTTGGGACTTCTATAGCCTGTCGAAGGCAGAGTGCAAGACGAAGCAGAGATCGTGGGATCTCATCCCCTTTTTGGGATTTGGGAATATGCAATGGGTATGGGATGTCGGCCCATGGGTTTACTCATGTTTAGGCCTATTTTGTATGTATAAATAGAAGGCTAAGCAATGTAAGAAGTAGTTGTTCAAGTTGGCTAAGTGCTAAGAGTTAGATCTATGTGATCAAGAATCGTAAGGCTTCGTGCATGTTGTGTGAGACTTGCAGAGCTAAGTGCAAGTCATTGTAAGAGACTGTGAAGGGATTTGTGTTGTAATGCAAGGAAGGAGGATCTAGCGAGCTGCGCAGATCTCCTGTCCTATGCGGAGTAAGGTTTTTGTGGCTCTGTGCATGTAGATGACTGATTGAAGCTAATAAAGAATAAGAGTTGGTGGATGTAGCCCCAGGGTGGGGGTGAACCACATAAATACTGTGTTATTCTGTTCTGTGCGATGTTATGATGTGTTTATGTGTTATTTGCTAAGTTCTTTGATATAGATAGATATATCTATTTATGCTTTGTGCTTGTGATGAATATGGATGCTAGAATCTGCTAGATCTTATCTAATTCCTTATGCTAAGTGCTTATATACATTAGATTTGGGTGAATGCTATGATGCTCCATTGTAACTGCAGAGTAGATATTGGTTAGATATTGATGAAGGTGTACTACAGAGTGCTCTGTTAATTACTATAATCAAAAATTCGTGTCCCAACTAAGGTTGCAGACACCAGAGTCCTGCAACCACCCCTGCCTCTACCTTGGGTGAGACTTCATCTTCTTCGCAGGTGTTGCTGAAAGGGTCGGTAGTTAGAGTTTTGTTGGTGCACTGTTGTAGCGTTGAACCCTGGGTCTGCTCCCGTGCCAACACCATTTATATACCTGAAATTTTTTTCTTCATCCTTATCTCTTTGTCCAGTTTTGATGTTTAGCCTGTAGAACTCCTCTGTGTATTCTTTAAATGTCATACTCTTCTGTCTCAGGTTTTGTAACTTCCTGAACAGGTTGATCTGATAATCTTTGGGCATGAATTTTGCTTTCAACTTAGCTACCATTATGTCCCAGTTCTTTATCTTATGTTTTCCTTTGCTTCTCCTCTCAACCTGCAGTTCATCCCACCACAGTGTCGCATGTCC
>JASDQU011441004.1:0-22666 GCA_032191745.1 Picea mariana
ATGCTAATGTTACAATACACAATGAGGGTGTCTATATTCCGTTTCCCTCTTGCGGTCTAAAACTGTCTAATCTACACATTCAATTCTACCTACTTGCATTAACTACCATAAATGCCTCCTACTACTAAGGACAAGAGCAAACCACTCAAGGTCCGGTTACATTTTACAAGTGCGCTTCTTCCTAATGGATTCATTTAAGATCGCGCAATAACTTCAAGGTGATTTCAAAATTTGTGCTGGGCGCTTTTCCAGCTGTCCGTTGTCTCCGTGCTGGCTCGCTTGAGTTGCTTCTGCATCAGAGGAGCGTGTGGATATTTGGGGTGTGGCCGCATGGCCTTACACCATAAAATGAGGGCCAGGTGCTAAACCAATTAGGGGCCAGCGGATAAGTGGTAGCCCGAGAGCACGTGGAGTGCACCCATAGGACCAGGGGCTAGTGCAAGGGGGATGTGCCCTAATTTTGTGCAAAAAGTGGGTTTTCCAACTTTAGTATATGGATTTTATTGATTAATTCAGCTGTTTTTGGAGGATTTTCCCCAGTTTTGGGGGATATTGAGCCCTTTTTGAGGCTAGATCTTGGGGGGGAGTTGGGAGATGGTTACCAACTCTAGGTCTGTATAAACTAGGCCTTATTGAGGCCATGAGAGGATATTCAGAGCAGAGTTATGCTGAAGGAAATCCAAGCCAAAGCCATTTTATGGAGGGAAGCTATTGAGGAGTGCACCTTTGCGGGCCATTTATGGGAGCTCCGATCATCCATTTTGAGTGTCGTTTCTTTTGTTGGATTCTTAAGATCTGGGAGAACAAGACTAGATCAGTTTTGTAACCTTTTGGCACTGTTGTGATGTAATTATTGAACTTTGAATAGAAATAAGAGAGACTCACCAATTGAGACAAAGGCCCAGAGACGTAGGTGAGATTGCCGAATTCCGTTATCACATTGGTGTTATGGTTTGATGCTATTTATTGGTTCATTTTAGTTCTGTACATGTTTATATGGTTGTAATTTCTTCTCATATCTTCTTCCTCTTTCATTAAGCTTCCTAATTGGTTAAATAACACATGCTTAATAATGCAACCATAGTCGTGTAAAAGATCTTTTCGGATCAAGTGATACCAGAGCTAGTTGACATTTGGACTTGAGTTTTGCATGTTAACCAGGGAAAAGCTACTTTGTGGTGAAGGAGAGCTTGTTGAAGAGAATCCATTGGTTGGATTGAGAAATATAACTTCTCAAAGCGAGAATATGGCATCAGAAGAGGGACTTTCTCTTGATGATAAAGAGTTTCAAAAAACTTTCATTGCTATGTTGGAGATGATGAAAGTTTTGTATGATTATTACTTGGAATGAAAGAGATAAGTTTTGGGTGAATCTTCAAAGGGAAAAAGTGAAGAAGGAGAGGATCCTCCTTAAATTCCTCCTTCACCTCCATAATCACCTCCTTATTGTCCTTCTTCTTCAAGTTCAAGTTCTAAATCCAATGCAAAGAAACATGTTCATAAACATAAGAATGAAATGCCATTATTAAAACTTGATGTTAAATTCGAATTACCCATATATGATGGTGAAGTTAATGCAGAGAGACTTGACAATTGGGTCAGAAAGATGGAGGTCTATTGCAGTGTGCAACAGATCAAGGATGAGGCCACACAAATCAAGTTGGCATCATTGAGACTTGCAGGCACAACTCTCATCTGGTGGCAAAGCAAGTTGCAAAACAAAACGGAACAAGTGGGTAATGTATTTCCATCATGGAAAAGTTTCATTTCTGCACTTAGGAAGCAATTATATCCTTTGGGTTATAAATAGAAAGCATTAATAGAATGTCAATATTTAAAACTAAGAAAAGGACAAACAATGCAAGAATATACAGATGGATTTCGTAAAATGGCATTGATGTTAGATATACCCTTACATACCCAAGAAACTCTTATGAAGTATATAGGAGGTTTACCTGCACATATTCAAAATACTGTATTCATGTTTGGACCAACTAATATTGATGAGGTTTCTATTCAAGCAATGTATATTGAAGCAGGGAAAACAAGTGTTGGTGTAGCAGGGGAATCATCGTCAAGGAAAGAGGACAAAAGGAAGTGGACATGAAAAAAGGAAAATGCAGTGACGAGAAAGGAAGAGAAGCCCTCTTACAAGCATTGCAAGAAAGAGGGACATGATGAGGACCGATGTTGGCAATTGCATCCTAAGAAGAGGCCAAAGTAGTTCAAGGAAAAGAAAGGGAGGCAAACAGTTGCAGTGACAAAACGACCGACAGACTTGGGATAGGATTCAGGTGATGAATCAAAGGTCTTATTGGTTGGCATGACAAGTAAAATTGGTGAATGAATTGATTGTAGAAGTAACTTGTTTCATATAAGGGTCATCATGTGACACACTAAGGTTGATACATTAATATATAGTGGATCTCAATCTAACCTAATTTCCAAAGAATTGGTTAAGCAATTGGGGTTAAAAGAACAAGTACATCATAAGCCTTATACACTTAAATGGATAAGCAATCATGATCAAATGCACATAACCAATCAGTGCACATTAAAATTTTCTATTTCATCTAAGTATGTGGATGAAGTAACATGTGATGTAGTGCCACTAAGTGAATGTGGAATGGTCTTAGGTAGTCCATACTTGTTTGATCATAAATAAATCTTCTACATGACAAAGAATCAATATCAATTAACCAAAGCAGGTCAAGATTATGTGGTTCATGCTCATCATGTAAAGGCAAATAAAACTCTTCAAACTATGGAACAATTAAAGAAGGCAGTTCAAGCAAGCAACAAACCAATCATTATTTCAAATCAAGTGATCGATCTTAAGCAAGAACATGAAATGATTGTTGAATGGAAAAACAATCACAGTTTGCTTCAAGATAAGCTCATGTCATGCAAATATTTCAAGTATATCAACTCATTTGCAGTCATGTTTTTGATGCTATCATTAGTAATGTTGTCTATATGGATGATAGTGGCTTAAGTAAAATATGACAGGGTTCAAATGGATAACAATATGCTATCAGTTGTCATGATTGTGTTACAGTTGATCTTGATGAGACGAATGTACAAGACAAAGTTCAGAGATAGAGGACAATCCAGGTGGCCTAGCCTGAGCTTGTTTACTAGTCAGTAACCTTTTGGGGACCAAAATTTATTTTAGTTGGGAGGTGTGATCCAGATTCATATCCATGAGCTTGATGGGGCTCAGAAAGGCCTAAAAATAAAAGTTTTCAGAATGGATTGAAAATGGACGTGTGTGTAGGCCTCGTCGATATGAACCCAACACAACTTGAACGGGATCAAAAAAATGTCATATGCTCCTGATATCGCATTTTGTTAGTTTTGCCAAACATGCAAAAAGTCAACCAGGTCAAAGTCAACACTAACGTCAGCATGTATGACAGGTGATGTCAGCATGCGTCAGGATGATATCAGCATGAATTTATGATGACATCATCATGCTGACGTGACGTCACCAGGAGGTGACACGTGTCACCTATTTTCGTCATTTTTGGGTTGAGTTGGCACGGTACCAACTTGACACGTGTCACCGTACAGATGACATGTGGCAGTGCATATAGTGATGTGGACCTACAACAGATGGAATCATGGTGTAAAACTAGCTAAGGTGTTGGACAGGTGGCAGGTGACTAGACATACAACTTGTTGGTGTAGAAGACAAGTGGTAGGTGACTGGGCATACGATTGGATGATGTGGTCCAATCCTGGGCCGCCACATGGCCCAATCAGGTGGTGCCATGTGGCACCCTACGAATTCCCAATGATGACTGGGTAAAAATTTTGTTAGGCTGGGAGGTTTGAACCTCCGACCTTTTGGGCACTAATGCCTTAACCATTGGGTGCTAACCGACTGGGCTGCGGGTGTGTCTTGTTACATACTCAACACCAGTCTATAATAAAGTGTCATTTGTGGAGTTTGGGTGTTAGCCCCGGTTAGAGGGGGCCAACCCCAACCAACCAGGGGCTTAACATTTTGGGGCTAGCATGGAATTGGAGGGGTGCATGGATATTTGGGGTGTGGCCGCATGGCCTTACACCATAAAGCTAGGGCGAAGTGCTAAACCAGTTAGGGGCCAACGGATAGGTGGTAGCCCGAGAGCATGTGGAGCGCGCCCATAGGACTAGGGGATATCGCAAGGGGGTTGTGCCCTAATTTTGTGCAAAAAGTGGGTTTTCCAACTTTAGTATATGGATTTTATTGATTAATTCAGTTGTTTTGGGAGGATTTTGCCCATTTTTGGGGGATATTGGGTCCTTTTTGAGGCCATATCTTGGGGGGAAGTTGGGAGATGGTTACCAAATCCAGATCTATATAAACCAGGCCTTCTTGAGCCCATGAGAGGAGATTCAAAGTATATTTATGCTGAAGGAAAGCCAAGCCAAATCCATTTTTATGTAGGGAAGCTGTTGAAAAGAGCACCTTTGTGGGTCATTTCTGGGAGCTCCGGTCATCCATTTTGAGTGCCATTTCTTCTGTTGGGTTCTTAAGATCTGGGAGAACAATACCAGATCATTTTTGTAGCATTTTGGAACTGATGTGATGTACTTATTGAGCTTTGAACATAAATAAGAAAGCCTCATCCACATAGACAAAGGCCTATAGACGTATGCAAGATTGCCGAAATACGTTATCACATTGGTGTTATGGTTTGCTGCCTTTTGTTGCTTCATTTCAGTTCTGTACATGTTTATATGGATGTGATTTCTTCTCATATCTTCTTCCTCTTTCATTAAGCTTCCTAATTGGTTAAATAACACATGCTTAATAACTCAACCATAGTCGTGTAAAAGATCTTTTCAGACCAGAGATAGAGCGGGTGGAAAAATTACGTTGATGACCTGCTTAATGGAATTACGCCTTGGTGCAAGATCCCACACATAAATGTGGGTATACCCTCCAAGGAGCCCGAGTGAGTTTGGCCAATGTTGATTCTAGGTACCGTGAAGACTTTCCCCTTCACCGTCACCTCGTGTAAAGACCCTAAAGAGATAGGCCACTAAGGTTACCAATTACGACAATGATGTCTGGGGAAATAATCGACAGTCTGATCCACGTGAAAAGGCAGGGTATCTAAGCCCGAAATCAACTCGAGAAGGTCCCCACATGATTTTCTTCTCAAGTGACCCCCAATAATACGTGCAATCTCTACACTATGACCAACAAAGTAGGGTGAGTAACTCTGCCAGTCCTAATGTGACCTCATGATTGACCCTTGTGTTAGAAGGGATTCCCAAGACAAAATGTAGTAAGTGGATTTCCCTAATGCAAGGTTCTATGTTTGTTTTTCAGCTTTGGAAAGTTATCTTTCACACCTGTTCCAAAGCCCTACAACTAATCTAATGTAGGTTTGCTAACAAAAAATAAAAAAATGTCTAATCAATTTTTATAAGCGCATTATTTTAAGGTTGTTTTTTACTCAAGAGGAAAATGGCATGGACTAAATGATGTTTTGACCGAATCTAAAAAATGCAAAGAAATTATAATGAAAATATTTCACTTCGATGAAAGCTGTATTACAAGAAGGAGAAAACATTTATCATTCCCATATGCACAATGTCCCAAAATTTTATTAAACTCATCAATATCAAGATCTTCAGAAAATGAGACAAAGAGACTGTACACCAATACACGATTCTTGCCCCCCCCAAAAATTCCAAAAACCATGCAATTTCCTTACTTCAAATGCAAGGATGCCCCCAATCTAATGCAAAGCAAGAAATTAATTTTTTTTGTTTCAAAGATAGTTAAAAGAAATAGAAAATCTCTAAAAAACAAAGCAACCCAAACAAATTTTCCTTTTTAACACGAACTATTCATAAAAAGAAGTGTTCTTTCACTAAACAATTCTAAAGAAAAACAATGTTTTGTAACTGAAAGACTCAAAGCAAGAGATACCATAAGAAAACAAAGAAAAAAATGGATAAAAACATATTCAAATCTGTCAAGTAGACTGTAACCAGACCCAAAAATTCACCCCAAAACCATATCTAAGATCCAGGCAAGGAAAAACCAACAAAAAATACTTTTTTACACAATCATCGCGGGGCTCAGACTAACACAGTGTGACGATCCTAGATCGTCACGGGTAAAAGAAGGCCACAGTGCGAAAACATCGCAATGTCTCTCAAGGAAGAGTGCAATGATCCTAGATCATCGTACTGTCTCTCAAAGCAGGGTGCGACGATCAAAGAAAAAATGGAAAAAAAAATCATGAAGGTTTTCCAGTGAAATTAAACAGTCAGAGAGTTAATCTGGATCTCCTAGTGACTCAGAAAACATTACCCAAGAAATCAAAGAAAGAAAGAAAGACTACTAGGAAAACAATCCGTTCCCCAGTATGGTTACCAATTTTGTTATCGTACTAATCGGTAAGTGCAGACACAAACAGATCTCCCTAGTTTCACCCGAAACTAGAACAAAACAAGACAAACTCTAAAACTTTCCCTAAGTTTTAACTATCAAGCATACTAACTAACAAGAGATAAATGAAATACATTTTAAATGTTGTTTGTCCTCGCTAGTGTCATCCTCATTCCGTTCCAAGGCTTATGGGATGATGAACCTGTAAAAAAGACCCAAGCCAACGAAGTGAAAGCAACAACGCATACTCAACAAAACCTATGCATGTGATCAAGGAGTCATACAATAAAATAAGACCAATTTTATGGGAAAGAAATATATCACTGTATTAAAGATATGAAAAGGAGAATACAACCAATGCCTTGATGTTGTAAGGTCCCTTCCAAAATTTCCTTGCTTCCCACACACTTCTGCTCCACGGATTCTGAGATCAACAATCTATCTTGATAAAGAAAAGCTCAAAGCCAACATACAAGCTCCAAAAACTCCAAGCTAAAAAACTCAAGAACTTTCCAACTCCAAAAGCTAACTTTCCCCATGAAAACTCTCCTCCTTTTATAAACTGAAAAGGTTAGGGTGAGGAGGTTAGGATGATCCCATGATATCAGGGATGTGACTCAGATCCAAACCGATCGGAGACCACCTCACCCTCGAAGCTTCTATTCTAGAACTTTCGAGAAATTCCTCTTTTTCCTTCGTACGAAAATCGTCGCACCCTTAACATTGAGAAAAATACGACGACATTGTAGGCCACTTTGGTGCAACCTGTGACGATCCTAGATCGTCACAACCTTAATGCTAAGAAAGTTGCGACGATCCCTTTTTCTAAGGTTTTTTACAAAGGAAAAGTAAATTCCATCTCTCTGGGAAAATGTATCTTCATTCTTCTTCAGGGATTGAGGCCATTGATCCTTCTCAAGACAAAGGATAGGTTTACATCATTAATGGTCATAGGGGTGATGAAAATAATGTGTAACAATTGGTTTTATATATTTCTTTGAAATCGACACCTACACGTTGGTGGGGTACTCAGAAAGAGAAGATCCATGATTGGTATAAATGAAAAAGATAACTGCACATTAGATTTGGTGCAGACCAAGAGAATAAATATATGGAGAAATATGATGGAATAAGGCAACCCAGAGAACATATAGACATATGCATAACTCGATGGAGACTGGTACCACCAAAATAATGGCCACATCACTTCATTCCTACATTAGAAGGAATCCCAAGAAATTGGTATACATTATTGGAACTACGCGGAGGAACTGTAAATTGGGAAGATTTGCAACAGAACTTTGTAATCACATTTGTATTTGAACGTGAGAATCCAATGATAGATACAACACTGAAGTTGATAAAATATAAGATATTTGAAGAACCTAAAGTTGAAATTGTAACAATTTATCAGAACCAAAATCGACAAACAGTGAGACAATTGCTACATTGTTACCACGCCACAGAAGATGACCCAACATAAGAAGACCCACATGATATTCAGATAAAAAATGTTGAAGGGGAAAGAGAAGTAGAAGGCCCACAATTAGATTTAAAAGAATATGCTGCACCACTAAAGATAAAGAAAGTCAATATTGGAACAAAAGAGCATCCAAAAATTGCAGGTATTGGTGACTATTGGGACAACCAGATAGTGGAAAGAATAACATAACTATTGCATGAATATAGTGATCTATTTCAACGATGTTTTCAGAAATGAAATGGGTAGAATGAGAACTTTTAGAAATGAAGATTTCTCTATGACCAGATTCCATACCAATAAGACAAAGACCCTATAGGTTGAGTCCAATGTACAAATAGAAAGTAAAGGCATATATTGATAAAATGTTAGAGGTTGGTATAATAGAACCTATTGAAGAATCTGAGTGGATTAGCCTTATGGTAGTTTAGGAAAAGAAGAAAGGGGGAAATAAGGATCTGTGTAGACTTGAGAAAGATGAACTTTTCCTGTTTTCATGATCTCTTCCCTAATCCATTTACATAAGAAGTATTGGACAATGTTGGAGGGAAAGAAGCATACTCATTTACTGATGGATTTTCAAGGTATAACCAATAAAAATAGCACTAAAGGATCATCATAATAATACATTTTCCATAGAATGGGGGTCATATCAATACACATTAATGCCCTTTGGGTTGAAGAATTCCCCTGCTATTTTTTCAAGAGTAGTGGTAGATGCATTTAAAGATTTTATACATAAAGTTTTGGAGGTTTATCTGGATGATTGGACAATATTTAACCTATTGAAAGATCATGTTGAAGTTTTGATAATAATGTTAGACAGGTGTATATATTGACAAATTTCCTTGAACATTAAGAAATGCATATTCATCACACCATTTGGAATTCTTCTAGGACATGTGGTTTGTAAACAAAGCCTGCTAGTTAACCTTGCAAAGATTTTTGTCATTGTTAATTTATCACCACCTAAGTCAGTGCCCCAATTAAGAGATACACTAGGTCATACATGATACTATAGAAAGTTCATAAAGAGTTATGCACAGATTACTACGCCCATGGAGAAATTGTTAAAGAAGGATATCAAGTTCCAATGGAATGATGAGTGCCAACAAAGTTTAGACATATTAAAGTAGAAAATGGTGAGAACACCAATTCTGGTGTTTCTAGATTGGTAAAAAGAGTTCCATGTTCATGTGGATGCCTCTTCAATAGCACTTGTAGTAGTACTAACACAACCAAGAGAAGGTGACATAGATAACCCAATAACATTTTCAAATAGGAAACTCTCAGATTCAGAGCATAATAATTATAATACAACAAAGAGAGAAGGTTTGACTATGGTGTATGTATTGCAAAAGTTCAAACATTATTTGTTAGGACAACATTTTAAAATTTTCACAGATCACTTTACTCTCAGATACCTGGTCAACAAGCCAATATTGGGGGGGAGAATATGTAGATGTTGTTGTTATTTCAAGAGTGAAACCTGGAAGATTGAATGTAGCACTAGAACATCTGTCCAGGATAACTAATGGGGAGGAACCAACCATCTTGGAGGACAATTTTCGTGATGCAAAACTCTTTTTAGTGCATATTTCCGATGAATACTTTTATGATATTATTGATTTTTTGAGTACAGAATTTTCCCCAAAGGAATACAACACTGCAAAAAAGAAGAATTTGGTGGTTAGAGCTACAGATTACCAACTCATCGCAGGACACTTGTATAAACTAGGAGTCGATAATATTATAAGGAGATGTGTCATGGAACATGAACGTCCCATCATATTGGCAGAAGCACATGAAGGAATAGTTGGAGGACACTATGTGGGAAAGGCTACTGCACATAAGATATTGCACGCAGGACTTTGGTGGCCAACGTTTTCTAAATATGCAAAGGAATATTTCCAGAATTGTGATGTCTGTCAGAGGGTAGGAAAACCATCCATGAGAGATAATATTCCCTTAAAACCCTAGGTAACCCTTAAAGTGTTTGATAATGGGAAGTAGACTTTGTAGGACTAATAAACCCACTAGCTAGAATATCAGAAGCAAGGTACATCATTACAATGACATAATATCTAACCAGATGGGCTGAAGCAAAAATAGTAACAGATTACAGTGCAAAAACTGCAACACACTTCCTCTTTGAACAAGAATTACAAGATTTTGATGCCCTAGAATTCTGATGAGTGATCAGGGAACTTATTTTATCAATAGTACCATCCATGCAATGAATGAAGAATTTGAGATACACCATCAAAAGAGCACTCCATACCATCCTCAGAATAATGGAACAATGGAAGCATTTAATAACATATTGGAGAATGCCTTAACCAAAATTTGTAATGTAAACAAGGATGATTGGGATTTGAAGATACCGGTAGTATTAGGGGCTTATATAAACACATGTAAGAAACTCACGAGGAAGACACCTTTCATATTGCTGAATGGTAAGGAAGCCGTAGTCCCTTTGGAATATTTGATACCTAGTTTGTGCATTACAACCATTACAAATATGACAGAAAGATAGAAAGAGGCACAGTACAAGAAATATTGTCTCAACTCAGGGAAATAGAAGAGGACATGATTATGGCTGGTTTCCATCAGGAAGTATAGAAATAAAAGGACAAAGATTGGCATGATAGAAACATTAAGAATAAAAAATTTAAGGAAGGAGATCTTATTCTTCTCTATGACAACATATACTTACAACACCCAGGAAAATTCAGGATCCATTAGCTAGGTCCATATGAGATAAAGTCTATCACATATGGGGGTGCTGTGCAGTTACATGATCTAGCAAGTACAAAGATTCAAGGATTGATGAATGAAATTTGAATGAAACTGTATAGGGAAAGTTGACCTAGTAATACTTAGTAGTTTCATCGCAAAAAATTAGAGTTGTACATACTGTATATAATAGGAGTTAAAAGATAAAAAGAAAGAAAACAAATTGGAAAAATAAGAAAAAATACAAAAGGATGCAATAGATGGATAAGTGTTACACAAGAAGTTAGAATATATAGCATGTAGAAGAATATAACTTGAATACACTGTGAACTAGAGAAATGTGATAAGACAGGAAAAAAAACACGCTGATAGAGAAAGCAGTTGAAAAAAGAAAAAATGGTGATTGTAAAAGTGTGGCGCGACATAAAATTTATGACATGACCTATAAAAATGGAAATTGTGCACATCAAGACTCATTGTGAATTTGTGCAAATGAGAGCTAAGGAAGAAAAATCAGGGTGAGTGTGTATTTCTAGGTGTTCAATTAATATTCAAATCAACCCTTTCAAGATTTAGCAGAATGGCACGAACAAAGGTTGGAGCTCCTAGTTGGATCGCAAGGAAAACACACAGTGCTGATAGGTCTCCACAAGACATTGTCTCTGGTGGAACAAAATTGAATAACCTCGAAGGAGTGGTGGATGTGGACGCAATTCCATCTCCAGTCATTGAACTAATTAGTCCCACCATTGTAGAAGAGTAGGATCCAACAACAGAGGAAATGGATGTCAACCCACAGAGTGACATAGAAAACCCTAGCACAGAGCAAAACCCTAGTGCATAAACATGGTTAGGATAAACACAACAAATGAATGAGGAAGACGAGGAGTGGACAGATTTAGATGAGCACAAAGAACAATCCGAAGAAGCGGAACACCCTGTAGCAAATCCAACACAACATTCAGAGGAAAAAGTATAGGTGGAAGACGTTACAAACCAACAAAACTCAGGCACCGAAGAAGATGAGTAAGAGAACCAAGAAGTAGGGCCATCAACATGAAAGAAGAAGAATAGGGAAAAACCTACGACACTAAGAACACCAACAAAGCATAAGGAACTAATACTGTCATGCCATAAATACCTAAAGGAGTCAAAGCAGTTGGTGACATGTTAGGGTCTGTTAACAAACTAAAGTATGATGATCATGATGTGGCAGACATAGGGAAGTTCCCTGAGTTTTTGGAACAATTTTACATGGATATTAAAGGAGAGGGTCCATCAAGGGATCCCATTTTGGAGCTGAAATAGTGGATTGCAGGACTATATAAAAATGGGATCATGAACCTGCTAGAGATTCGTCATTTTGGGAGAGGAAAATATGTAAATGCATATGTAAAAAAACTACTGGCACCATTACATGGAGGAATCTTATGGATGGAGAGGTCTGTCTCCATAGATGTGGACTTGATTGTAGAAATCACAATATTACCAACAGACGGTGCAAAACCAGAGTAATACATGGATAATAAACCAAGGAAAAAGATTTAGCATAGGAGATAAAGAGTAAATATGGAACTGACAGAGGNGGGATTGATCATTAATTGAATTAGTGAACCAACAACGATATTGGCGACGAAATTGATGGCATGAAAAATTTTGAGTAAATTTCGCAAGGAGAAATCCCCTGCATGAGTAATAACAACAGTCACACAATGCACAAAGGGGAGTCTACTTAGTTGGGCTCCATATCTACTAATTTTTTTTTGGAGGGTTGCAAGTATGCACATGATTTAGGTACAGAGTTTCATTATTGATGGTTAATAATATTGATAGCACTGGTTGGTTGGGGAGAACCAAAATACAACGCATTTTACCAGAGGCTAGGGAAGTGTCGTGCAACAAAGTATACAACACTATGACACACTTATGACCCAAAGAAAAGGAAGGAAAATTCTAACATTTTTTCCATGTTGTTTGATGAGATGCAGAAGAAGCTAGCTAATACATGGAGAATACCACCAGAAGTAGTGAAAAAACATCAAAGCATAGCTAAATTTTAGGCTTCCAGACATAACATGTGGATCAAGTCTAACAAGGATCCTAAGAAATAATGGCTACAATTGAGGTAATGTGTTACAGGGGAAGAAATGTAGTGGGCCATGAAGGATTGGCTTGAAGAATGGAAGGTTCCAGTTATCCCAAAGAAGGTACAAAAATATAAGCAACAAGTAGAGGCTGTACCTTCAAAGCAGTCAACTAGCCCAACAACAAATACAAGGAAGGTGACAGAGAACACAAAATAAACATGGGGTAGTACAACCATTAGGAAGACTAGGTAGAAAAATTATATCCCAAAGGATTCACCTTAGGAAAATGAGCGTGCAGTGGAACCAAATGGAGGAGTGAAAAAATATACCAATACTCCTATGCCATAAGAAACATGAGGTGGAAATCCCCCATATATGGATATACCAGTTACAACCGCACATACATAAATACTGCCATTAAAAAGAACAATGTTGCATGAAGAATACCAGCGCAAGAAAATGAAAGTGCACAAGGAGGTTCCTCAACTCACACTAATAGAGGATGATGCAGAGATAGTAGCAGAGAGAGTGTAGGATCACATGACATAAGAATGGTATGATGCTAAGAAGAAAAGGGAGGAGATAGTTAAGAAAATGACAGAGGTCAAGGATGCAATGGAACAATTGCAACTTACTATAGTGCAACAAAAAGAACTCGTGCAACAACAACAAACTTCTCAGGAAAGAATAGTTCCATAACAAGAGATAGTACAAGTCATAGCCATGGGGAGTGAACATTTCCATATATCTCAAGGAATGTTGCAAGTCGACAAGGATACAACGTAGAAGCCACTAAAGGACATATATCATTTGGAATTGGAACTTCCCAAGGTTCCAAATAAGGTGATGTACAAACTTCAAATAAGTGTCGCACATGAATTTCAGTCTAGGTCCCATGCAGATGATAAGTCTACAATTGGCCAAAAAAGTATGTAAGACATTGAACATGACAATGAACCAGGTGCAATTCGAGAGGAATGAAGCAAAAAAGCACACTGGCAGAATAGAGAAGCAGGTGGAAGAAATGTTCAAAACTATTCCCGACAGTGTGCCGGGAGGGAACATACCAACATAAGAGAAAATTGAGAAGATAACGCAGGATATGGAGACATATAGAAGCCACATTACAGATTTGACATAACTCCTAGAACCCAACACTCGACCAGAAGTAAGAACATAGAGGGAGCAAGAGGATACAAGTCATACATAGAGCATTGCGTTGATGATCCACAAAGTAACAAAGCTGTATATTAAGAGTATACAATTATGGACAAAGATTCTGGATGATGACAAACTGCAGGAGTTAGAATAGAAAGAAGATGGTATAAATAATGCAGTTCCAGAATTGAATCAGAAACAAAAAACGATGGAAATAATTGACATACTAAAAAGTGCATAGGAAATGAAGAATTTAATGGCAAAGATGAAGACTATACAAGCATAAAAGAAGTCAAGGTAGGTGCAGTTGGAACCACTACAAGAAGGTGCAGAAAAAATGCTTACAGAAATTAACACAGCAAAAGGTCAGATTGAACAAGTTGGATTGGAGACTGAAGAATTTTTGGAGCATATTACTGCACAAATAGTGGAGGTTGTAGCAAAAAAGAGTGTGCAAGTAAAATCTCAAGTTGAATAAATTTCAAGAAGGTTTCAGGCGATGGAGAAGTCAGTGTAGGAAGAAAACACTACCTGAGTGGATTGGGACAAGCCACAAGTGAGTGTTGGGGGACTGTTGGCACATAAAATTTTGGGGAAAAACATGGTAATTAATGAATATAGTTAGTAAATGAACAAGAAAAGTAGAGCGCGCACTGGAAAACAGGGAAAAGCAGCATCGAGAAAGTAGGAAAGTTGAAGGAAGGAAGAAGGATGCAGACCGAAGAGGAAAACAATTGGATTTTGGACCAACTCCACTCAGGAAGTTAGAATGTGGAAAAACCTAATCCACTTAGGGTTAGTGGGTTAGGTTTTGGTCATTGTTGTAATGGGCATTAACCCAATTTTGTAATATAAATATATTTTAGTGGAGAGCATCAAGGAGTTAGTTCTGGAGAGAATGTTTAGATGATCTTAGATTTAGTTTTTGAGGCCGTAAATTTCATTGTAATCGAGGGTAAGATCGCAAGCAGTGGATCTTACTCTGATATTGTCAACTTCATCTGTAATGCGCACAACGCTATAAACTTGATGAAGACTAATAAATGAGTGAAGAAAGCCAAATCTTTGTGGCTGCAGCCCAGGGGGGTGAACCAGGGTAAAATTTGTGTCTCTGTGTGGAATGTTTGTCTTATTTCTTGCAATTGTTTATGATGAATGAATGAATCAGTTAGGATTAAAACACAATGTACAATAGAGTAATAACATAATTACAATAGAATGAAATTTAATGAATGAAAAATGGTAGATATGGATATAATGTTGTATTAGAATAATTGATCTAATGTATGTTGATTTAGAAAGAATGCCCTTCATCCCCATAATAACCTCCCTTCCACGATTGTAGAAATCTTGGTCCTGCAGTCACCCATAAGCCATCTCATATGAGACTGCATTGTGCACTTTATGTGCAGTGTTTCTTTCTGGTCTCCAAAAGGGCTGATGGTTTGGAGGGTTTTTTTGGAAACCTAAAGTAGAACCCGATTCAACCCATACATCCAACAAACATATCCAACTCATATTCACTAACATGCATCATCCATGGGTGTTTTAAAAACATATTGATTTCCCCCATCTCAACATGCTTATAGCATAAATAAAAGTTAAAAAATAAAATAAAATTGAGAGGGTGAAAGGAAATTCAATTGGGAAATGCATGTATCTTCATTCAGGGTCATTGCATTCTTATAACACTCAAGTACAACTGGGTCATTCGGTCTTTTATCTTTTGGAACTTTACTCAAGGTTTTATTGAACCTTAGATTAAAATATCGTATTCTTTCATTCTTCCTCAAGACAATATGGGTGAAATCGGTGAGAAGGGTATGGAGGGGAAAACATAGTCAAGAACATGGCTTCGAGGTCATTAAATGAGTGAATTGATATACTGGTCAATTTCGTATACCATTCATACGCTCTTCCTTATAGGTTTTTAGAAATAACCTTACCATGACATTGTAATACTCAACACAATGAAAATCACAAACATCAAGAAATAAGTGCAGATGCCTCTTTGCATCAATTTCTCTGTCTCCTGAAAATTCCTTTAAGGTACCCTTGGGGAGAACAAGGAGATCACATTGATCACCTAAAATATTCAATGAGGAATCTCTTATTATTCGTCGATTTTCAAACCTTAGGTTTTCTTGATTTCTTGCAACATCTCTTCCACCTCCTTATCTCTCCCCATGATGCTCGTCTCATAGTTGTTCATTTCTTTCTTCCATATCCAGAGAGGTTCCATGAATATGGTTCTCTCTTCATAGAATACATAGTTGCTTACTTTTACTTCTGGTAATGGGTCCTTTGTATTCATCCAGTTTCAATCCCGACCTTGTCCTTGTGCTTCTCTAGATAACATTCAATTTCTTTAGTCTTGTCACTCCTCTCTCCTCTGTCTCCAAAGGATTTCTCTTCATTCTTCTAGGACTAAGATATTCCAAGATATTTGTAACTCTTCTCGGGTCTTGGTTGTTGTTATTACAATATTGTATATCTAGTGTAAGATGCTTCACTGATTATTCAATCCAATTTCGAAGTGGGGCTGATCAACCTTGGGAAAATTCATATATTTTTTCAGAAATGCTAGACCAGGTTCCAAATTTCAGTTCATTACCCAATATGGTCGCCAAAAATGTTGACGCTTGAATCCGTTAGGACTGAAACGAAAACCTCACGAGGATGTAAATCCCCCTGTGTTTGTATAGAGGTGGTACTCCTCTTTACTTTAAGGTTTTCTTGGGATTCTATATATTTAGAATATGGGACTTGACAGAAGTCCATCGTGGTAATAAAAGAAATATAAATATTGTAAGAAAAATAAAAGGAAAATGTTTTGTTTTCTTTTTTACAAAAAGTTCCTGAGAATGGACTAGGAACCACACACATTCACACATTTAAAACAAATAAGAAAAATTTCCTCACATCCATCATAGTTTAAAATAAAGATTTCTGATCACATAAAAATAAGAAGAAGATGATCTTCATGCATAAGAGAACTTTAACAGAGTGAAGACATGGGCAGCTCAAATAAAGATAATGATAGATCAATCTCAAATACTTTATACTCAAAACTTAGAGTTACAAACCATAGTTGAAACTAATCTCGAAATAGATCTCTTGAAATTTCTAAAAAATATATATTTTGTTACGTATTCTTCAAAATTTAAAATGCGTTTGTCTTAAAGACTAAGATTTGGGCTCTCGCAGACCATAAAGAAAATATACACAAGAATGAAGCTTTTAGAAGGAAGATGGTGGGTGGTAAAAGAACAACAAGACCTGGTAAGAAGAAAAGAGAAGTTATTAGTCTTTGGTTAAACCTTTCTATTCAATGAAGCAAAGTAACTGGATGAAGGACTTGATAAAGAAAGAAAGTTGTGATCGACATAAACTTACTATGATGGTCTCTCATGTCTTCACTTGCTTGATGGTGTCCTTTTATTGTCTTTATTTACAGTTACAGGAACCGTCTCAATTGTTTATTGCCCCTCGTAAGTCAATTTGTCGATAGCTTTATTGAACCATTCTTCAATGTAAATTTTCATTGGTGCCATGTTGATTTCATGCCGGATTTTGATGTTGAACAACTTGCCCTCCAAGTCTCTCAGATTAAGGGAAATTCCATGTAATGCTTATTCAATGTCCCGATTTTTCACGAAGTAGTCCACTAGCCAATTGTCTATGTCGTACTCATCATATTCAAGAATACCATAGAAATTTTCAACTGACAACCCTTTAAAAATATCAACTTGTTCTTCGAACTGTTGCTTTGTGAGGAATATTGAGTTGATAATTAGTTTGGGGTATTGTACTTTGTTAGTAATCTTGGCTAAGTCTATCTCCGTGAGCTTCTTGAATAATTCTTCCCTCTTTGATATAACTTGGCTGCATGCTTGAACAATATTATTTTAGTTTTTTATCTTTTCTTTCCAGCACATGTTCAATTATTTTATCCAGCTTGTGGAGGGTAGATCCTCCTCTCTTCTCCTTAGTTATGTCATGTTGGAAACTCTGTTTCCAAAGGGTAGTAAAACATCAAGGTAAAAACCTTCTTCATTTTTCTGGTCGACTTGCAAATACTCGTGGAAGGCATGCACCCTTGATCCAAAAGAAGCAATGTTTTTCGATTTTTCCCATGCTTATGTGATCAATGCCATTCTTTTCTTAATATTTCTTTCCACATAGCTCCTAGATGATGTAAGTAGGCTTGAGGATCCCTTTAATTTAGAAACAGGTGTGGTGGGACTAACTATTGTCAAAGGACTGGAAAGAAGTGGAAGAGGCATTAAGGCGTCATCCAGTTCCTTGATCCTTTCTTTCAATTTCGTGTTTTTCGCTTCAAGACCATCAATGGAGTCATCCAGAGAATCCCTAGTTGCTCTGTGAATTCTATAAATCCGGGAAGGCCGCATATCTCTTAGGTCAACCTCTGAATGAGATTTTCCTTTCTTATTCTTTAGATCACCTTTCTCAATAATCAATTTCTTGGATTCCCTGTCAAAGACAACGCTCTGAAAAGAAAATGCCTCTTCCTCATTGAAGGTCTCATTCTCAATAATTTCCAATGATGAATTCTAATGGGCCATGTTCCCTGGTTGATCCATTGCAGGAAACATATTTTTGATATCCACCTCGAGATCCATGTGTTCAAGGGAGAAGCTATTGATGTCACTTTCTATGTGACGGTCTTGTTCCTCTTGCACAACATTTTTCCTCTTTGCGAGCTCTTGATTTTTCCCGATGGATGATTCTTTTCTCCTTTGCCGCTGGAACTAGTGTTGGTAACTTTCCTAGTTGGGTGGGCCATTGGAGTATTTCTTTGAGATGTGGTAGTATTAGGAGTGACATTTGGGGACTGGGAACTCTTCTCGCTGGGACCCTTTCCTGTCTACTTGTAAAATTCATTAGTACTAAGTACTGGGTCCAAGTCACCAACATTGTGAGAAGGAGTGCCTAAGTTATTATCTTCTTCTTCACTTAGAACAATATGGATAAATGAATTGTTGAATCCTACTTCCAACATATGTTCCATGTAAATTCCGTTAGGGTCAAACCATTTTATCTTTTCATCATATTTCAGATTCAAATTATGGAAGTGGTTTGTAAATTCATCGATTTTGTTTATATTCCTGAAAATAAAGTCCCCAATTTTCCAAGGCAAGGGTATGAATTTCTTTTTTCGTTTCTCATGAAAAAAGTGCAGCCATAAATTATATTGCCTTGCGACTTCCATAATAAACATTTTATCAGATACATGGCATGGAAGAAATGAGTGATTTTCCTTAGAACCAAAAATCCTCATAACATTGTGATTTTCCATTTTTTCCAACGTCCCCTTTTTATCCAAAAATTTGTTTTCCTGGTCGGATATTCTGGGGGTATCTTTTCCAAACAATAATCCTTTGAAAACTGAGACAAAATCATTGAAAACTTCATAGAAATGAAAAGAAGCTTTGTGTCTACAAAACGCTTGGTACCAAAAGGTAACTGAATCAAGTTCACAGTTCACCCTCTTAAAGATAGAAAATTTAGGAAATTGATAGCAATATGCTATCACAAACACCATATAAGAATCCATAAACAATTTCTTGTCTTTTTTGTACTGTGACAATTGGGAGGAGATTTCAATGGAAACAAGTTTTCCTCAATCAAAAATAACTTTCTCTTTGACTTTAAATATAAGATATAAAGAATCATACAGGAAATGATGGCGGTACTTTCTTGTCTTGTCACCCTGGTGAACAACCAAGCAATTTCCCCAAAGGGGTTTTTGAACAAGTCAACCTACAACCTAGTAATATCTTTAGGGACAACTGTGAGATTCTCCAAGAACTCAGTCAATAGGTCCAAGCCTTCATCATGCTTTTTCATGAAATCCTTGCAATCCTCTCCTTTGAAAGTAAGTGTTGGCTTAGGGAGCTTCAACATATTATGGAACACTTGAGGTGAAAGAGAGATGGGAGAATGGTATTGAACCATGAATCCAATTCTTTGCATTCAAAAACTTCAATGACACACCCTGCACGAGCAATTCCAGATGTCCATATCACTTCCTTATCAGAAGAAGGAGATGAATAGTAAGAATACACTCTAGACCATTGAAAGTTCTAGTCCTCATGCCCAAAAATATTCAAAGTATCACTGCAGAACTACTGTTGAGCTACTGCGGCCATAAGTTGACTAGAGTGTTGTAACACACCCACTATCGTAATTTAAAATTTTTGGGAATTATCTCCCATACATGAGAAATCTCCACCAACCCGTATTAGCAAAATACCAATCCCTGACTCTATACCATGGTTCATGTGACCACTGACCATATGACTATGGCCATATAACCTTTCATCGGGGTTTTGGCATTTGCGAGGACACGAAACACATATACCCGGGACTCGCGATATCCCGATCCCCGATTCTCTCCTGCTGCTCGACACGTGTCCCTTAAATTAACGGCTTATGATGGTATCGGGATTTCGCATATCGCGGTTTCGTAATGCAGGTGTTTCGTGCCCTTGAAATCCCCGATACGCTGATTCCCGATTTACCGAACTCCGAACTCTTAGGATCCTTTGCCACGTGTCTCTGCTATTTGAATGGCTCGGATCTTATCGGGAAATCGCGGATCACGATTTCCTATCGCACAATTTCCTTACCATCGAAAAATCCGAAGAGTAAAACGCCGACGACGTCCGATCCTTTGCCACCTGTCCTCGCAGACGGACGGCCCGGATCCTTTCGGGAAATCGCATATCGCAGTTTCGTTATGTATGAATCTTTTGTTCCGGAAACCCCGATTTCCCGATCCCCGACTTTACGGGATCTCCTGGCACGCATCCTACACAATGAACGGTCCAGATCTGTTCGGGAAATTGCATATCGCGACTTCGATGTGTGATGGTTCTCTACTCCCAAAATCTCCGATAGTAAAGATCCCGACGCTTCCCAACGCTGACACGTGTCCTGCCGAGATCAACGGCTAGGATCCATTCTCGAAATTTCGAGGACTATGAGGTCTCGTTTCACAGACTCCACAAAACCCCGATGACCCTGTTGTCCCAATGACGTCCCCGAGATGTTAACATGTGTCCTTCCGACGATCGACGGCTCCCATTAATTCGGGAAATCGCCGGTCGCGGTTTCAAAGAGTATAAAATTCTTACCTCGCCAAAATCCGAATGCCGAAACCCCGAGGTTCCGGATTCGTGCCACCTGTCCCCGCAGACGGACGGCTATGATTGTACCAGGGTTTTCCTACGGGTTTCACGACTCTTTCCGGGTGCTTGACATGCATCCTCCCTACAGATCCGTCCTCCTCCACTTATGGACTTGACAGCTGGCTCCCACTCATTGGGGTTTCGCGGTTCGCGACTCCGTATGGCAAGAGTTTCTTGCATTCGGAAACCCCGATATGCCGAAACCCGATTCCCCGATCTCCGACTCTTCGGGATCCTCTGCCACGTGTTCTGGCTGAAATCAATGGCTAGGGTTTCTTTCCTGCACGCTAGGGTTTAACTCCGGTGCGACTTCCCGAGATCGGACGGTTATCGGGTCTATGGTCTAAGATCTGACATTTCAGATCACTTCCCCTTGCATACTCCCCCTTCAGAGGTTATACTCCATGCAATTCCTCCCGATCCAACGGCTGACGGGGAATGTGATCTGAGATCTAACGATCCAGATTCCTTCTGTTTGGGTTTTGGGATTTACGATCCCAACTTCTCATTGTTCACGATGAGGGAGGGCAAGGCACGTAACGCTTGCGTTACTTTCGTAAATCTAATGGTCGTGAATGATTATGGTTCCTCCGACGAGATTTCATCTGTCGACTGGTCATTCCTCACAACACTACTAACCTGGAATCTTAAGAGAAATCGTTCCTCCTCGTGCAGGGTCAATAAGGCCTGTACGTTCAAATTATTGTTCTGGGTTCTTAGTGAACCTTTCCAAGTAGGAAATCTCTGTGAAGAGATTCCTAGCGGGGCATTTCCGGAAGCGGATAAAGGAAGATAGCTTCCTGAGAACGACTGGATAGGGTGAGATACATTTATCAAGCGAGCCGAGCACGGTTTCCCCGGTGCTAAACATATATATATATATATATCAATTCATTCATATCACATTCTACGCGAACACTCATATGCGGGAGTCATTTATAATTTCATTATTCTATGAGCCAATATCTACTCATTATCAATTTCTACACATACATTCTTACACAGGAAATAGTTACCATTCCACAAGTCTATAATCATATTTGTCAGCATATAAATTTTAGGATGCAATATAAGTAAAACACTTATCAGAATTTACTTCAACAATGGAAGCGACTGCTGAGAGGGGTGCTCGTTTCCTCCCAACCATAGGTGTAGCGACTCCAAATGGATCTACCGCTAGCCACCCCCGAGCGGAGACCACGATGTTCTGAGACTTGCATCTTCCTGTCTTNACCGTAGGCGTAGCGACTCCTACTGGATTTACCACTAGCCACCCCCGAGCTGAGACCACGATGTTCTGAGACTCGCATCTTCCTGTCTTCCAGTGTCCAGGAGTGAAGGTTGCAATCCTCCTCCTGCGATCACTCACTCTGCGTAGAAAATCGCCAGAGTTCCCCTCGCGTCTGCTCTCTTTCAATCGTTTCAGCCGCACGCCATATCCTCTCGTGAGGTCGCGTGTGGCACGATTCCCCTCGCGTCTGATCGGGCCTGATGGCTCCATGAATGGGCAGTTCACCATCCCATCCACCATTAAGCCGTCCACCCACCAACCTGCGAGGCATTAGATTTGGAGCCAGCGAGCTGCTTTTGTTTC
>JASDQU011441005.1:1989-13084 GCA_032191745.1 Picea mariana
CATTCAGTCTCCTATATTTTAGGAAGAATATTCTCTTTAGTTCACCTTTCGGGTTGATCAGTTGAGTGGAGTCTAGATGCCACATTGGTATTATCACCATGCAACATTGGGATCATCACTAGCTAATGCTCATTGTCCTTGGAATCATCACCATACTAGCACATTACTCATGATTTATCGATCTCCTCCTCACTTCACTCTACTTCAACCAATTAACTGAAGACTGATAGACTAGTTAACTCAGCTACGTGGCAGTTCACTCCCGTAAATGCCCAAGAGACTAGACTAGGTGGCAGTTTACTCCTGTAACTACTGGTGTGTGTTCAAATCACTCTAGACCACCACTATGGAACATTGGATTCTCCTCCAATGCACATTAGTTGAGTTCTACAGAGTATATCATGTGTAAATTATCATTCATTCATTTGGTTAATGAGAATTCTTCCATTCTTTCTCTCATGCTTCTCTTTTCTTCTATTTTCTATGTAACTATGTATGTCAATTCCCAGCTAGATCTATTATGTGCAGGTTCAACACATTGACACATAAAAAGTCTTGCACAACCTGACATAAATTATATTGAGGAAGACATTGGTGTATACTCAATTTTTCTAGAGGAAGATAATGATTATGTTTCACCGCCTCTAGATCCTAAGGATGGAATGTGGAGCATGCATTTTGATGGTGCATGTTCAAGTGAGGGTAATGGAGTGGGAATAGTATTGTATTGTCCTATGTGAAAGATTCATAATTTTTCTTATAGATTAGAATTTTCATGTACTAACAATGTCACCGAATTTGACGCCTTGATTCTTGGAATTGAAAATGCTTTCAATCTTGGTTGTTATCAACTTACTGTTTTGGGGGATTTTTAACTTACTGTAAATATAATTAGAATAATTTATACCCCATCAAACAAGTTACTTAAAATTCATACACAGGTAGTATGGTATTTAATCTCCAATCTTTTATCTTTTAACATCACTCATATCACAAGGATGATAGGCTTGTTGTTTTTGCAACTATCCCTACAAGGAAATTACTTACTCAAAGGATTGAGTGTACATTTATGTCTTTATATCATCCTCATTTTCCTAATAATGTAGAATAATGGAAAGTTTTTCCTGATGATGAAATTATTTGTGCATTCTTGCCAAATGAGCCAATAAAACGAAAGAAAATTGTATCTTTAGAAGATAATAAGATTCCTAAAGGATTGACTCCTCTAGAGATCTATTTCTCATCCAGTGATGTTGGAAGCAAAAAGGAAGAGGAAGAGGATGATTCAAAAAGAAAAATTGGAAATACCGTTTCGGTGAACATTGAGACTCAAGAAGGCCGAGAGATTTTAAAGATCAAAGCCCAATGTTCAAAAGAAGAAAAACATAAATTCATGGATCTATTCCATGAATTTAAGGATGCCTTTTCTTGGTCATATGAGGATCTATGTGGTTTTGATCCTAACATTATTCATCATGTTATTCCTTTGAAGGAAGAAGCAAAACAAGTAAGGCAAAGACAAAGGCCTATTAATCATGCCTTAGAAGCTACTATTAGAAAGGAATTTTAAAATCTTATTAATGCCCATATTATTTTTTTTGTAAAGTATTATGAACAGGTATCTAACCTTGTTCCTTTATGGAAGAAAAATGGTGATACAAGATTATGTGTTGATTTATGTGCATTAAACATGGAAAGTGTAAAAGACAATTTTCTTCTTCCTAACATGGAACTCATTTTGCAACAAGTGGTAGGATCACAAATGATGTCCCTTCTTGATGGATTTTCAGGTTATAATCAAATTCAAGTCAAGAGGGTTGAAAAATATAAAACCACATTCACCACACGTCAGAGCACCTTTGCTTATGAAATAATGTCTTTCAGTTTAATAAATGCACGTGTTACTTTTCAAAGGGCTATGCAAATAGCCTTTTATGATCTTATCAATAAAATTATCCAAATCTATCTTGATTATTTAACTATCTATTCTAGAAACTAACAAGATCACTTTGATCATCTAAGAAAAGTTTTCCTTCGTTGCAAAAAATTTGGAATGTCCTTGAATCCTACAAAATCTATTTTTGGTGTCACTACAAGTAAGATTCTTGATCATATTGTTTATGATTCAAGAATCAGTATTGATCCAGATAAGGTTGTCGCAATTCAAAATATTCAAGCCCCTTCTTTGAAAAAATAAATTCAGTATTTTATGGGTAAAATCAATTTTGTTAGAATATTCATACCCGATTTTTCTAGAATGGTAAAGCATATTCATAACATGTTAAAGAAAGATTGATCATTTTCATGGGATGGTAACACTGAAAAGGATTTCATAGAAATCAAGAAAGCAGTCAGTTATGCCCTTGTTTTGGAAAAAACAAATTTTGAAGAAAATTTCATTATCTACACTAACGCTACTAAAGAAGCAATCTATGTCATTCTTCTTCAGAAAGACTATCAAAATAATGACCAGCCAATAGCTTACATGATCCCGATCTTATCTAACGATGATTTTAAATACGCTTTGATTGAAAAAGATACTTATGCTCTTGTTAAATCTATTGAAAAGTTTCTCCATTTTATCTTAAGCAAGCACACTGAGGTAAAGTCCCTTTGCCTATTGTTAAATTTTTACTTTCACAAACACATTTATCAGGAAATCATGCTAAGATAAAAGAACATGATTTCACGATCACAAACTATAACACTATTAAGGGATGAGATCTAGATTTACACCTTGCTCAACATCTTGAACCATGTGCTTCTTTTGAAAATGATGAGGATGCCTTGTCTGCACTTTTTCTGGTTGAACATAATAATCTTAATTTATCAAAACATCCTTGGTATCAAGATTTAATCTACTAGTTGAAATTTCAAAATTTTCCTGATAATCTTGAGTATCCCAAACATAGTAGGACCGCTGACGGATTGTTGTTACACTATGTAGACGATATGAAAACCAAAAAAATATTAAAAGAAATTCATGGATCAACATATTAAATTATTCATATTGGTGGATATTTTTCTGCCAAATCCACTACACATAATATTTTAAGAACTGATTATTACTGACCTACAATATTTAAAAATTCTTATAAATTTGTATAGGCATGTATTGATTGTCAAAATTTTGTTGGCAGCGAAAAGTTCTCTGCCATTCCCTTCCAGTTCTTCCTGATTTTCCTTTTTCTAAATGGGGATTGGATTTAATTGGTCCTGTTAATCCTTCATCTTCCATCGGTCATATTTTAATCTTCACAACAACAGACTACTTCACAAAGTGGATTGAAGTTGTACATCTCAAGCATGCACAAGATAAACATGTAATTTTGTTTTTGGATTCTAATATATTTTCTCGTTTTGGTCTTCGAATTGAAATAATTTATGATAATGGGACATCATTTATATTTGGAAAGTTTAACCAATTCCTTAATAAATTTGGGGTGAATCACTTCACTTCATCCACGTATTATCTACAAGGGAATGGAAAATTTTAATCAACCAATAAAAATATGGTCAAAATCTCAAAGAAGATCGTAATTGATAAACCTCACCAATGGCATACTTTACTCACTTATGCATTATGGGAAAGTTGAACCATTACCAAAACTAGTACTGGCCATACCCATTTCTAATTATTATATGGTCAAGAAGCAATAATGTCTGTGGAACTTGAGTTAACATCCCTTAGATTAGCAGTGCAGGAAGAAGAGTTGAACTCTGTTGACATCCCTTAGACGATTCCTTCTTTGTTGGCTCTAGAAGAACAAAGGAGCTTTGGTCTTGAAAATCTTAAGAAGAGGTAGCAGTGTGTTAAGAAATTCTTCAATAAAAGGGGAAAATCAGTTACTTTTGCAGTTGATGAAAAGGTTTTACTATGGGATTCTACTCATGTTGACAAAGGTAAGCATTCAAAGTTTCAGAAATTACGGTTGGGTCCTTATATAAACACTTTTGTTGTTGGGAATAAATCATATTTATTGAAAGACACAGATGTACGATTGTTTTCCTACATGACTAATGGTTCACATTTGAAACACTATGTTGAACCTAACTAATTTTTCATCTTCTTCAATGTTTCTTGTATATATTTGATTTTATGTTTGTATAGTCTTGTTTCTATTATTTTTCTTTCTTTCTATTTTTTTATTTTCCCTTTTCTTTGCTTTGATTTTGAAATTTGAGTCAAATATGGATCAATCAAGTTGCCTACCTAATCATTAGAATACAAAATTTTAATTAATTTTATTTGAAAGAATTGAAAGAATACAAACAATAGAGATGGATGAATTATCAATGTCTGCAACACTACTTATGTAGTATTTTCCAAATCTACCAGATAGTCTTGTTGAGACTTGATTAACATAGTTTGTCCCCATTTTATTCTTTCCCATTCTACCCTCCATGAGTGTTTATCCAAGCGCATATAAGAAAATTTTATGAAAATTTTGTTGAAATACCTAAGAAGAAGAAATAATAAGCAAATTTAATTTCAAGTTTCAACACAAAACTATAAATTATGAATTCTAGCCAATTAGAAAATTGACTACCCTATGGAGTCGCTAGATGTTGACTTGAAATCTCGTCACCTATTAATTATTATATATTATTATTATTATCATGTACCCTTATCATAAATAAATCTATCCTATCTTAACTAAAGTTATTTAACTTTAGTAGCAAAAAGTAGTTGAACCACTTAAACTATTTTTTGAAGAATAAAAGGAAGAGAGAAAGTTCAAAGAGGGGTATGAGAAAATAGAAAGAGATACTTCTAATAAGGTTTTCTCTTTCCTCAAGTGAGAATTACTTTTCATTCATTCAATTCTGATTTTCTTGAGAACTAAGTCCTCTTGTTGATAGCAGGGTTACTTTAAAGGTGGAAAAAAGAAAGGAATGGGAAGCATACACTTGTGACATGCTTCAGAAGGTCATTTATTCATGTTGATAGTATGTTTAGTTTAATTAGAATTTATGAATTCAGTTTTAGTGTTGATTAAGGCTATTTAGTAGAGTCAAGACTATGATGCATTTGTAGTTTGGATTGATCCAGTTTATTTTCAGTCTTAATCTTTTTCTTTAAAACACTAGTTGTCTTTGTATGATTTAAAATTACATCTTAGAATTCTAAGTCTAGTTCTAGTCCAAACCCTTGCAGGGTTTTGTAAAGAGAAACTTGGCTGTAACTAAAAAATGATATCAATAAAAGCATTTTCTAATGTATTCTCAATTTGAGACTTGTTGTTTACTAGTTTTCAGATGTATGTGTTCTTGTATTTATTCATTTAACTCTGATAAAATTTCATTTACAAGCACCTTTTTATTTTAAATTTCATTTTACAACAAAGAATGTAAATTTGATAATAGCATTAGGCCCAAGAAATTATTTCTTGAGGGATGATTGATATTTTTAAAAAGTCTATAATCTCAAGATGATAATCCTGCCTATCTCACTTAGCCTAGTGAGATTTGGAAATGTTTGAGTGAGGATATATCCACTCCTCACCTCAATAATCACTACTATAAAACAAGGATGCAACATCAATATTTGCATCATATTTCAAGCAAATTGGAAACTGGGATACATCATAGTCCTCTCGTGTCCTATTCATTGCATCCTTGTGCATCTAATTTTTCATACTCTTTTGTATTTTGATCTTTTGCATCCTTCTGCATCCATTATGTGTCTTTTTTACATCCATTAAATCCTCAGTTTGGGTCTTTTTGTTTTCTTTTTTGCATCCTTTTTACATTCTTTATGCATTTTTCTTTTGTCATTTCCCCTTGTTGACGATTAAAATTGCAACGATGAATTCCGCCCACAAAGGATTGCTAAAAGAGCTATTATTTAATTATGATAATAATATAATACTAGTAGGTGGGACCCCCTTGTAGACTAGAGGCACAAGGATAGACATATTACACATGTTTTGTTGTTGTTATGATGTTTCCTACATAGTCCTACATTTTTGATGATGCAGTTTTGGTTTCATTTGGTGTGATAATAAGTGGATAATGCATTATTGTGAAATGTTTTTGGTAATCACTTGCGACATAGAACAATTTCCATGGGTATGATGATCATGTTGTTTACAGGTGCTATGTTATAACCTTGTTACTAATTCATATGTTGATTACTTAGCCACATATATGCGAAGGATACTTAATGGTAGCCTGATCAAAACAAAGAAAAAACTATAAAGAGGTTCTAAAGTTATAGAAAAAGTAAAGAAACTATGTAAAAAGACTACATGCAAATTTTGAATGAGAGAATTAATGGATACACGTGTTAGTCCTAACTATTATACTATGGTTTGGTTAATGGAATATGAAAATTTCATTAAAGTTGAATGGAGGCACATATAGCAATGTTGATATGGATTATTGTGTGGAGTTATGACAAAGGTTAACATATGAAATATCCCGGGTGGTGCACTATGTAATAGATATGGTCTCAGATCTTACGATGGATTGGCATTGATTATGCATTGGTTATATGGTTTGATTTATTGGTGGATGTTATGCTTATTGGGCAGTCTCATACTTGGAATTGAATGGGGCTAGGTATGGAAGCAATGTTCATTTACTGTACGTCACTCCAAACCTTCCCTATTTCCCGTCACTCTAGCATTGTTGCATTATCGCTCTGTTGGTTGTGAAGTTTCGCATTTTCAGGTTTTTTTTGGAAGGGAGAGCTCGACCAACTCGTCGTTTTAGCATTTTTCTCACAGGTATGGTTCTTTTCTCTCCATCCATGATGGATTATCTGGTTTATGAACCAAATGGTGGCTCAGTGATGCTCAGATTCTGTGTGTCCTTGAGATTTTCGACTGTGTGTAAATATGGTGTTATGGCTCTCTGTGATGACTGTAAAATGTTTGTAGTTGTAAGAAGAGAAATGGGTATTATTGAATATAAAGGTTGTGCATTGGTTATTTATGGGTCTGCTTGGTTTTTATTGATTGTTCTCTGTGGAATAATGGTGACAATGGTGCCATGAATCTCTGTGTTTTATGGTTGAAGGGTTTTATCACCGGTTGTATTTCAGTGGTTGTCAACTCTCAGTCGTTATCATAGTCTTTATCCAGTTACAGAGTGATTGTAGACTATTGGTGTGCTTCTTTTATCTAACCCCGAACTGTTGTTAATAGCTCGTTCCTGACTGACTTTTCGATGAAATCTTGCCAAAAGTCCAGTCTTGGTCGCTCGAATATTAATGGAGGCCTGTGTGTTTAATGGATATCATATGTGAAGGGATTACACGCACCACTCCTATCATCCCTGCTGTAATGATGACTGTATGTGGCCTCACTGTCAATTTTTTTCGAAATCTGTTTGGATTTTCAGGTGTTGGAAAGAGACATTATATCTCTGTGTTTTTCAAGTACCCACCATTGTGTAAATTAACCCTCTCTGCAAAAAGTGTTAGTGACATCGGTGTGTGTCTGGATTGGTTAGCTCGATTTATTTTATTCTCCACTTAGGCATTCACTTAGGTTTGTGTCAAGGGCTTGGAGTAATAAATCGAAGGACTGTGTGGCTCACTATTGTTCATTTTCAAATTTGTATTTTGGCCTGTGGTTGTTAATTGATGGTAAAGTGGATATAAGTCTTGGAAGACCGTCAACTCTCTGTGTTTTTGTTTAAAAGGACAAACAATCTTGTGTTGCCTCTCTGCATTTGATTTTTGAAAGAGATGAATCAAACTCTGACTTCCTTTGCTCTCCTTGGGCACCTTCGGGTTTGTCAAGTGTCAAGTTATCAGTCTAATGATTGTGGAATTTTGAAGACATGTGTTCCCTTGTTTATAAGCCCATCCTTTTGGGTCAAATCTCTGTGAGGTCCTTCTATGATGAAATTGTTTGAACAAATAAGAAAGCAATGAGCGGTTTCTTACAGCCAGAGCTGTCTTTTTATCACTGTCTTTAATTCAACATGATTTTGATTTCTTAAGGAGACACCTGTGTGAGGTTACCAAGCCTAATCAAGGTTCTGGCAATTTAAAAAGGTGCATGTGTGTCAACTTATTTCTATTCTCTTCATATATGATATAGTTATATTGGAATCATCGTGCAGACTATCAATTGTTAAAAAAAATAAATTATATACACTGATACACACAGAGATCAAACTTGGGTTTTATGTTTGGGTTGACTTTTATTATCATTTCAAGATTTTGTCAATTGATATGATTGAATACCTGTGTATAATCGAGCATGCTTTTAAGTCTGCCCACATTTTAAAAAAAAGACACGTGCACATTTAAATCGGGCCTGATTGTTGATTGGAGAACAATGATTGTTGATTGTTTATCATGGTGCATTATTGATTATCAGGGATAGATGTTGAGCATATTGTTGTAAATGTTTGTTTATCTTAAAAGGGAGATATCACCGTTATAATATACAGTAATGTTGAATGGATAAAGTTTACATAATTTATAATGCACAAACTCTTACAAATTGAGGATTTCTAGGAAATTTAATTACTATTGAGACATCAAGCAGTCTACATAAAATTGATGAACAAATAATGTTTGGTCTTGGAAGTGGATGCTTTTTGGATTAATTTCGAACAGAGTTATGATTGCTGATTTATTTAATTTATTTTAAGAATAATATCCATCTGATTTCCTTTCATTTTCTCACTTTTTCTCTCATTACAAATCCCCTCACGATCCTAGATTCATTTTGCACGCCTTGTTCTTTAAAATTAAATTAAATCTTTGTATTACAACGATTGATAGATAACACAGAGATGGATCACAACTAATATGTTTTGGTTATTGTTGCACAGTCGATTGTTTAATGAATTGTTGAGGAGTAATCATGTTCTTACTCCCTTTCATTTTCTCACTTTTTCGCTCAAAATAATCCCCTCAGATATCCCAGAACCCTAATTCACCCCCTGCTCATTGACAATGATTAAATGAATTTTATCAACTGGACTGCATGGGTCTGATGTGATTGTTGAGCCAAAATTTGTTTCATATTAAGATATTGTCATGTATCGTTTGTTTAAGAAGCTAATTGCTAATAATCATTGGATACAGGATGAGCTTCTTCAATAGAGGAAGTCATGGCCGAAATAACAGGGGAAAAGGAAATCGGAACAGAGGGCCTAGAAGGCCAAGATTATCAATACATTTCGATGCAGATCCTCAAGAGTTAAACCAACTCTTCCAAGCTATATTTTTCAATTGGATTGGAAAAGGGGTAGTCTAACCTAGACCAGAGAGGCCTCCCTTTCAACCCCAACATGTCCCTAGTATCCCTGTGCCCCCTCATGTTTCATTGCAACGTGAAGTCCCTAAGAATGAAGGATGGCAAGAGATTGTTCACCCAACAGTCTCCCAACATCGTGGCTGGCTAAATTTGTCTCTACTTGCTCCTCCTCCACCTGTTAACCCAAATGTCCAGATTTACCCTACACACTCACCTATACAGTCCTCCCACGCAAGCAAAAGACTCAAAACCGAAGCCCACCACATGCATGAAAAATGAAAAGTTTTTGTTGCCCCCTCCTCTCCCTCAAGTGATTTAGCCAAATCTGTTTCATCCCACATGCACTTGAGAGATGACTGTTCTCATGTCATAAGTGAGATCAAGCCTCAAGGATCTACACAACCTAAGGCTAATTTAGAGAAGTCAAAAGGGGATAGCAACAACAAAGGAAAATTTTCCTCTCAAAGTGGAAAATATGGTTTTTGATTATGTATTATTATTGTTTTATTGAGGACAGTGGACTGTTGAAGGTTTTGGACAACATTCTATTTTCGGATATGTGGATATTATATGTTTGGATAAGATTTGAAATATCATTGATATTTAATTTTCAAATTATGGGAGCTACAAGGAGGGATGTGTCTGATTTATTATCTAGCTATGTTTATTTTTGTTAAAGAAATTAAGGGAGTCACAAGGGGTCCCACCTACTAGTTATTATTTATTAAAATACCCTTATTATTATTATTATTATTATTAATTCTTCCCCTAAACTAAAAGTTAGTTGAGTTTTTGTTAACTTAACTAAATGAAGTTGTTGAACTACTTCAACTAATTTGGAATGCATAAAATCCAAAAAAGAAGGAAGAATAAAGGGAGAATAGAAGGAGAAAGCATACTAAGGTTTTCTCTTGAGTTTTATTGAGATAGTTCAGTTTTCATTCATTATTCACTTCATTAAAAGCCTAATTCTCTTTTATGACATCAGGGTCCTATTGTAGACAACAAGGTTCAAAGTTGAATCATATCATTCAGACACTTGTTTTCAGAGGTGTTGATCTATCTTTGATAGTCTGTGTAGAATTGTAGGTTTATGAATTAAATTTCATGTCTGATAAAGGATATTGTGCAGATTCAAGTGGGAAGCAGTCTATGGCAAGCTGATCCATATTTTAAATTTTAGTTTTTACTTCTTGTCAGATTTTTTTTGTATGGTTTTCATCAAGGATATCTAAGTTTGACCTTGGTCCATGCCCCTCACAGGGATTTTGTAAAGAGAACCATTCTTTTGATTTCTTGGAATGAAATAAAGCAATTGCTAGTCTGTCTCATCTATGTTTATATGTGACTTGGTATTTTTTCTTTTGATCTCCACTTTTTCCTTTTGCAATCTGATATATTCAGAAAAATTGTATAAAAATGTTATATTTTTGCAACAATCTTTTATTCAAAAAATCAACCTAAGCCCTTGTAATTAATACTTGTGGATTAGAAAACACTTTTTGAGGCTATAAACATGGGGTAACATTCCCGACTATCTTTCCTTATCCAAGCAAGATCCAAAAATTCTTGAGTGAGATAAATTCATATCTTTTCCTCAACACCCCTTAAGTTGTATATCTCATTCCAAGCTTTCTAATGCATAACTGAAGTTGAAATTTCAAGCTATAGTCAGAAATTTATGGCTCCAATAAGTTGACCTAGTCATATGTCCACTTTAACACATGGTAACATGTTTCTTTCCCCATTACATATGAATGTGGGTAGGTGAAGGTTACTTGCATCATTTATCTTAGGTGTGGTGTTTATGTGTGCAAGTGTGTAGGTAGGTGTTGGTGGAAAACTATAACAAGGGTATGGAATTTTCCAAA
>JASDQU011441006.1:5597-23636 GCA_032191745.1 Picea mariana
TATTAATGCAAACAGAATTTTAACACACTATTTTATCATGGAACCCAAATGGGAAAACCACAAACTCTTTTTTATTAACTGCAAAATTTATTTTTTACATAGAAGGAAGATGTACTTCCTCTTTGATCAACACCAACTGATCAGGATGCACCCACACCCTAGTTTACCAACACCAACTGGTAGGAGGCTATGACCCCCTGTTTAGTCAACTATAACTGACAATGAAGCACCAACTCCCTCTATAGGCACCAACTTGCCCTTGCTCCACCCAACCACCCTTAATGCATAGGTATTAGATTTTCTTCCTGGAATCTGCTTCAGCTTTTGATATTCTGATATGGACTACAGAGACACTTTCTTCTCACCACTTTTTCTCGTTTATATACTCTTCAAATAGGTGTGAAATTTAAAACATCGTGTCCCTTTATTTGAACCATTATACCTTTTCATTTAAAATGATAAACTAAACTTTAATTAATATCGTTTTTCCTTTTTATTCTTTATTCATATTTTCATGATTTATTCTCTTTTAATCATGACTGTGTATTGGTTCATTTTATTGTGAAGTTTTTTCATAAATTGATCACATTCATGGATAAATTTAATCCTTTATACTTGATATCAAATCTCTTTTACTTCACAGAGACCAGATTCTGTGGAGGCACTTCCTTCAAGCCATTTCACATGACCGTGTGTTACAGAACCACTGGCTCAAGAATTTCGGCAACGCATTACACTATGCAATTTCAAACCTCTTTACCATATGACCAATGGAGGTGACCTCATGCTTTAGGAAATTAGACCAAATGAGCATTTGAGCACTTCTCAGTTCAATGCCCATGATTCATCCTCCTGACAAGATAGACGACTGACAGGGTTTCAGCATTTTAGACATTTGAGTCTTCATGACTTCACACTTTACTAAACTCACAATCATGAAATCACTGAAACAATCGAACGGTTCAAATTCCCCACTGAGATGGACGACTTTCGAGGTTTCAAAATTTTAGGCATTCAAATCTTCATGACTTCCACTTTCAGAATTCTCGATCATGAAACTGTCGGTCAAATCAGACGTGTCATATTCTCCATGAAGATGGACGGTTGTCGGTTCTTTGGCATTTTTCTCATCGGGTCTCATGACCTCCAACAACTTGAAAATCATGATTAGGATATCGCTGAAATGATCATATGACTCACATTTGTTATGCGAAGATAGATCAATGGTTTATATTTGATCCTTACATTTATTAATCCGACGGCCATGGCTTAATCAAGCATTGAGATGGATGGATGCCGGGATTTTGGAACATTGGGTGAGTGTTGTGGTGAAAAATCTCGGTATGGCATCGTAGAAACAATCAGATGGTTCGCGTATGATCTTTCCAAAACGATCGGACGCTTTAAGTTTTATTTCACGGAAATAGATCGACGGTTCATAGCCTTGGTGATCCGACGACTGATAGGGTTTCAACACTCCTGTGATAAAGAGGGGTCGACGCTCCAACTCCTAGTATTTGAAATGCCACTCTCGTTGGATCGACAATCCATGTCACTCCTCCTTTTCTTTGAATCTAATGTCCACATCGCTCCTCCTCCTGAGATTTTGGAGCTTCGGCTTTCGGGGTTTTGAAAAAACCTCATCGCTAATCTTATGCCATGCTTATCCTATCCTTACACTTTGATATGATCCAATAGTTGTTGAGGTTCTCAAAGCATATCAATAGTTGACAACTTCCTCCATGCATCTATGCTGGATCTGACGATCCATGGCTATTTGTTCCTGTTGTCTCCAACAATCTCTACCGTCCATCGAGATTATCAATGGCTCCTTTCTCTGAACTCAATGCCAACCCTTCTGAGATTAACTCGACTCTCATCCTTTATCTAAGCTCTTTAAAGCCTCTATCCCTCTTGATCTTGATTCATAGGAACATTGTTGATCCTATCGTGATCAACAATAATCACAAATTTCTTTTGCTACCTGATATATTTTGCAATACACTCTCCCTATTCGCTCTTCTTCCTGATCTTGCGCTATCATCCTCTTCACATTGTTTGACATCTTCTGCTTAACTGATGTGCTTGTTGACATCAATGACAATCTCAACTGTGGTAATTCATCATTAACAACAAATCATCAATTCGATTGTTGACATCAATGACAATCTATCCAACACTAAAATGTACCACATCATTCATCCATGAAATCACAATCCTTGAAAAAAGTTGTGGTAGAAGTGGAAGATCCATCCATGAGTTGGCTCAATAAGGATGGGCCCTCTCCTTTTATATATAATGAAATTACAGGATGGGCCCTCTCCTTTTATATATAATGAAATTACAACCTACTGATGTTTAAGTCATTGATAGAGATTAAAATACACTTTATGGATATGACGTATTCACTATGTCATAAGCTTAATTTTTTAATTTCAAATGAACTCTGGTATACTTTTACAAATGAATTCATCTTATCTTAGTGTATAATTTGAGAAGGGTTCATACCCTTCCCATTCAACATCTTATCTCTTCTTAACTCACCATATCTAGAGTTAAGTGATGTAACTTCCCCTTTCTACGATCATTAACATTTGGGATTAGAATTACAATAAAGGAGTGGCTTATGTATAATTATAATGATATTTTGTTTCCTTTTTCACAAAGTAAAAAGGGGTGGCTACTTTATAATAGTTTATTTTGTGTCTTTATATATATATAGTGTTTGTATTAGAGTATAAATAAGGGTTTGGTTTCACCACATTCACCATAAACCAACCATGGTATGATGAATTCTTCATATATAAATATGTAAAGAATTATGATACAAGGAAGTAGCATAAATCACAAGATACTCAAACTAAGACACTCCATCACATCAACATCATGGATCCAAACCAAAACATCCCATACATCGCAACATGCTAAACCAAAATGCATATCAATCCCATTGTCATGCTCGCAAGGATACCCTAAGAGACTTGCCACCCAAGTGTATATGAGGGGCAACATCTGGCTTGTAGTTGGGAACATGTACTCTCAGAAGAAGAGTGCATGAGAATCCCAAAATCTTATCTTTGTAATTGCAAGAGAACTCCTTTAAGAAAATTAAGTGTGGATGGGTGGTCTATGTCTCATCTCATACAACTTATTACATAAAAAATTTACTTTAGAAGAAATACAATATCAATGTCAAAAGTAAGAGATCGCTCATAATAGGGAACTTATTCCACATAATGTCTTTTCAAATACTTATTCTTCACACTACTCTAAATGAACAAAATGGAAAGGCTAGGTGTAATCATATTTCCATTGTAACCACCCTATCCTCTTATTTACATTAAGGAGACTTCCCTTGTGTTTCTCTATGCACCGAAACAAGGATAAATTAAATGCAAAATGATTTTGAGTTGGTACAAAAATTAAATAATTACAATACATGTCATTCAACTCATGAGGATGGATAGAAATACAAACATTATGCCAACATTGGCATGTTATTTCATAAGAACAATCCACCAATTGTTGAAGAGAGATGATATATAGTCCTAAGAAGTAATACATGTGCCTCCTCAATGGAAAATATACATGTAGAATATAATTTACACCTTCAAGAAAATGAGGTATGGGTGGATCCAACATCAATCCATCTTCAGTCAAACATAATTTTGAAGTATGAAAGAAAATTTTATAAATAAAAGGAAGATATAAATCATTATTAAAAGTATGAAGCTGAAAAATATGCTATCCCAAACAAAAATCAACCCCAAAGATGTATTCTTCATCTGAAAAATTATGCATAGAAGGTGTGATAGGTGAATGGATATATAGCTGAAAAATTATGCAAGATCCATTGTTATATATGGATGAAAAATACGACTCAAATTTTTTGCACATGGTTCCACCCTATTTGGTTGTCCATGAATATCAAACTATGGAACTTTGACTTCCTCGTATGAAGTTGAAATTGAATCTTCAATGATTTCCTTATTTTCATAGCTTTCACTAATGTACTCAAAAGAGAAAATTAATGCATGATTTTTACACCTTACTTCATTAAAGATAATGTCTTGTGTCTTCATTGGATTATTAATAAGGGTGTGGTATCACCACATTCACCATAAACCAACAATGATATGATCAAGTCTTCGTATGAATATGCAAATAACCGTGAGGCAAGGAACTAGCATCCATCAACCAAAGATATGCTATCAAGAAGAGAAAATCCAACAATAAGACACATAACCACATCAACATCACGTATCCAAACCACAACATCCCATACATCAGAATATGCTCAAACTATAATGCATCTCAATCCCATCATCATTTTTGAAAGATATCGCAAAGATACTTGTCACTCAAGTGTATATGAATGGAAACATCTAGATCGTACGGGGGGATATCTACTTTAAGAAGAAGAGTGCATGAGAATCCAAGAATATTATGTTTTTACCTTATAACAAATATGAAATGTTGAAGTTGCATAGGTCAAGTTTGATGCCTTCATAACATCCTCACTTCACCCTACAAAGACAAGTACCAAATATGAGTGTTATCCTTGTGGAACTAAGAGATTGGCCATTGTCACCTCACCAACTCTCCTCTACACTTCAGGCTAGGATAAATGAAATCCTAACCAAATGATTCTTCCCTATGGGTTACTAAGCTTAATGTGTTAATGAATTGTAGGAGTATGACAAAGAAAATAATGCAAAAAGAAAATATACAAGATACCCGTATGAGTCATCTTATCACCATTTATATAACTCTTTTTTTTTTACCACCTCTGTGTTTAATTTGTAAAGGATACAACCCCAGGGATTAATTCACTACGTTTCCTTCATGGGTAAGCTTAGTCATATTTCTTATCAAAATGAGTACACGTTTCCTTTTGTTTCAGTGTGTGCCAAGGGAACATAATGTACCCTAATCGGAGAATAATATAGAGTTATCATAAACCATAGGTCAATAAAAATAAAGACAAATGAAGAGCAAGAGAAATTAATTGGACGTTACCTTAGAGCTTGAACCCTCCACCGAGATACTGAAAACATATAAAATTCATGTAATATTCAAGAGCTAAATAGTAAAAAATAAAAATAAAGACAAATGAAGAGCAAGAGAAATTAATTGGACGTTACCTTAGAGCTTGAACCCTCCACCGAGATACTGAAAACATATAAAATTCATGTAATATTCAAGAGCTAAATAGTAAAAAATGTGATGAGAGTTCTAAATGTAACCTAACATATTACCTTTAGGGAGAATATTGATGGTTACCATAACCATGTTTTGGTATAGACCAGTTCCATTAATCTAACCTATACAAGAAGCAAATCCATTAGTTTTGAGATGTAATAATCATTATATATATATATATATATAAATATATAACAAACGCTCAGGAAGGTAGACATGAGTATAATAGAGGAAATTATACCCGAATATTAAAGCGATAACGCTGGTTTTTGACAAGATAATAACCCTTGAAAACCCTTGAATGAGATAACCAGAGCAGAGAAAACCTCACGACTCTTCCTCAACAATTCTTGGATATCGAGGAACCAAAATGAAGCCTTGACAATAATACATTATTAAATGACAGTAGTAATGTGTAGATATATTGTCATATCTAAAGATTGTTAGCATGACGTGGCTTATCCTACCTCTGCCAAGTCAAATAACCAAAGCCACCGTTCAATGGAGAAATATGAGTTGGGTATGGAGTACTACTGTGAGTTATAAGACCCTAAGTTGAGTGCTAAACAAACTCAAATTTTGTTAATGAAAACACTCATAGAGTATTCCTCTATGGAAACTATGATTGATACTTTTTCTTTAAGAAAAGGTTGAGTACATATGTGTAAGAACAATAACTTAGTAATGAATTAAATAGTGAGTATGGTATCACTATGATAAGCTAATGTTTGATGACAAAACCTATTGAGTTTGATAGCAAGAATATTTAACCTATCATTGATCGCCATGACAATGTAGATAAAATTATGAGTAACAAATACATTAATTTACACTTGAAATAATTTGGCAAAAGAGACATTAAAATTATTATAATATAAGGATAGCATTATCCATAAATTAATGGGCTCAAAACTAACAACATGTTTGTTTTTGTAGTACATATATACATACATTCATAACTCTTGTTTAAGAAAAAAAGAATTGAGATCCATCATGTTTTGCACATATCAAAATCAGAAACAAATAAGTGTCATAGGTGAAGATATCGAAAAATCAACACCAAGTGGTCCACAGATGTATGTGGAGTTAAATAGTGAACATCCAAATAATAACTATTTAGGGATGTTGGAAACTGTGCGTAGCATAAGGGAATAATTACAAAGCATCAAGGAAGATAATGAAAAATTACTCAAGGGTAGTAAAGAACACAAAGAATTGAATGAGATCATACTAAAAAATATGATTGAAATGAAACATAATAAGAATCTAGGTCATACTTCGAGTAATGCTTAAAATGAATATTCCAATGAAGAATCACACAAGCATAAAGACCATCCAATAATCAGGGATAAACTAGATTTGTTAAGTGAAGGAAGTAGTGATGACAAATATTAAGGTAGCACTTTACAAAAAATTGTACCTAAAACCAAGAAAAGGAAGTGGTGTGATAACAAAGTGTTTAGTGAGTTTAAAAAGATCAGACTACCCAATTTTGATGGTGAGTCCGAAGAAGGAGAAAATGCTTGGTTTCTAAACATGGGTAGATATTTTCAATTCTACAACTACCCAGAAATTTGAGGGCTAGGTTGGTTGTGTACCAACTGAATGGTAAAGCTACGATTTGGTGGTAGGAGACGAAAACTGTGAACAAGATTACAAGTAGCAATCAAATTTTAAAATATTAAAAAAATATTTTAAACAAAAGTGTTTAACCGAAATATCCTATGATTAAAAAAGCCAAGGAATTTCATGATATCAAACTAGGGCATACGACTATTGAGGATTTTTATCACTAATTTCATAACTTTAATGATATATGTACCTTATCTCAGAGAGGAAAATGAAAAGGTTAAGTTATTTATGAGTTGTCTACCTCAAGAATACAAGGATAAAATTGAGTTCCTTAATCCTACAACAATGGATGAAGTAATAAGGCATGCCAAATTGTGTTTCACTCAATTCATGCAGAGCTCTGGAAACACAAAAAATTGGAAGAATAAGAACACAAGAAAGTTTGATCCTAGGAAAAAACAATTTAAGCATCCACAAAAAACATCACATGGTGCATAACTAGTAGAAATAGATACAATGGAAAACAAAGTGTATCATTTCAGAACACTAGTAAACCTGCAGATTTGGTAAATAAGACAGTTAGTCTGCCATTACCGTGTTGAGGCTGCAAAGAACCTCACTTGTATCGAGATTGTCCTCGAAATAAAAATAGAAGTATTGTAGTGTACAACATATAGGAAGCAACAAAAGTAAATTACATGGCTAGATGTACTCACAAGATCAATGTTGCATTGGAAAATTGGCAGGTTTATCATCAATCCTCCATGGTGGAAGTAGAAGGTATGATAAATCAATAACATGTATCCAAAGGACGTGTCAGATCTCTAATCTTTAATGGGAATTATAGGGTATTATCATAGATTCATGGAGGAGTTTTCAAAACTTTCTTATCCAATAACCTCGTTGTAGAAAAAGGGAGTCACAATTAAATACAATGAGAAATGTTAAGAAAGATTTGAAAAGCTAAAATAGTTGTTAACGAGAGCACCTAGTATGAGGGTAACAGATCCACATAACGACTTTGTGGTTTGTATTGATACTTCAAAGGAAGGAATGGGAGAGTATTAATGTAGGATAATTATGTAATTTTCAATGAATCACGGAAAGCAAAACCTCATGAAGAAAATTATGCACCTCATTATCTAGAATTTCCTCTTGTTGTGCATGCTTTGAAAATTTGGCGAAACTATCTATTAGGAAATAAGTTTTTGTTGAAAACAAATAATATTAGTCTTAAACACGTTTTCAACTAGAAGAACTTGAATGAAAGATAAGATAGATGCTTGGCTTTCCTAAATGAGTATGATTTTGAAATATAACATATCAAAGGGAAAAAAAGAAGAAGATAGTAGATGCACTTACTAGGTAAATAAATAAAATTTCTAGGAGTAATATATAATATGATCTGAAACTAAAAATTACATAAATGATGAGAATTACGAGAAAATTCAGGAAAAATGTTAGAATAATAAATCATATTAGGGTGAGTCAAAATTCAGCTCCAATTACGAAGGTTTAGTGTTATACAAAAACACAATCTACTTTTTAAGTGGATGTCGTGGGCCTTAAATAATAAGAAATGTAATATACTAGATATATTACAAATTTCCAAACCACACAGAATTAAAGAATTTGATAATAGAGTAATTACATAAGAAACATTTTTTAGGTTACTGAGGTTACCAAAAGACTTTAACAACTTTGAAGAAGGAGTACTTTTGGCCTTGGATGAAAACTTTAGTAGTTGAATATTTGGCTAAGTGTCGAGAGTGCCATCAAATTAAGACTTAACACTGTCACCCAACCGAAGTATTGTAGCCCATACCCATTTATGAGTGGAAATTGGAAGATATTAGTATGTATTTCATTATAGTGTTACCTATAACTAATAAACAAAATGACTCTATAATGATAGTAGTACACAAACTCTCAAAATATGCACATTTTATTCCAGTAAAATCTACCCACAAAGCCATAAACATTGTAGAGATTTTCATGAAGGAAGATTTTAGGATGCATGGTTTACCCAAGAAAATCATTTCAAATAGAAATATGAAGTTCACTTTGAATTTCTGGAAAACATTGTTCAATGGTTTGGACACTCAACTGAGTTTTGAGTGTTGCATATCATCCTCAAATGAGAGTAAGATCGAAAGGACTAACCAAATTGTAGAGGATATGTTGCGGATGTATGTAATGGACTTCCCCACTAAGTGGGAATATTACCTTCATCTGGTTGAGTTTTCATATAATAATGGTTATTTTACTTCATTAAAAATGAATCATTTCAAAGTGATGTATGACAAGAAGTGTTGAACACCCGTTAGTTGGGCTATTCTAATAGATAGAATTATTTTGGGTCCTGACATATTAAAAGAAGTGGAAACAATTGTTTTGAAAGAAAAATAGAATTTAAAAAATGCATAGGAAGGAAAAAAGAGTTTTGAAAATTTAAAAGGGACATATACAAAATACAACATAGTTGATCATGTTTATCTAAAAGTTAAACCCAAAAATAGTTCTTTCAAGTTGGGAAAAAGTTCCAAGTTGTCACCACAATATTATGGCCCTTTTGAAGTGCTTGCCACAGTGGGGTCAGTGGTCTATCGAATTGCACTACAAACCAAGTTAAAAGTACACAATGTATTTTATGTTTCATTGTTAAATTTTTTATGCATGATGTAACTGACATTGTAAATTGGAATATGATTTAGGTGGAACCAAAAGGAAAATTCCAAGTGGAACCGTTACACATTATCGACAGGAAGAAAACTATGTTGCAGAACTTATCCATCGTTCAGGTTAAAGTGTGGTGAAATCACTTTGTTCTTGAAGAGGCCACTTGGGAAATGTAATAATCCATGAGGAAGGGTTATCCATTCATGTTACAGAGTTGAAATACTCATATGGGAAAACTGAGGATGTTGTTCAATTCAAGGGGTGGAGGATGTAATGTCCCTCCATTTCTAAACATTTGAACATTTTTTTATTATTATTTATGTTAAAGAAGTTTTGGGAAAGGACTTGTAACGTCCCCAACCTTCAACCTCCATCGGTTAATGCTACCCAAACAACCTTATCTTTTTCCAACTAGCTCTAATACCAATTCGTGACATCCCCAACCTTAACCAATAGGCCAGATCATGCCACTGAATAACATTTATTCTCTGATACCATTTATTTGTTTACTTAACTATCTAATTCAATTAAGCAACTATAACATTTTGTTCATACATAGATTAATGCAGAAATAATAGTAACACATACATGCAGTGAATCACATGATAAGATTGTAAGAATCATAGACATGTAATTTTAATACATCACTAAAATAACCAAGCACAAGGATTTGGTACTTATCTTTTAATATATGACCACCAACTGTGTGCAGACCTTCCACGAACCTCCCATGCTTATACCACACTACTCATCACGCTCAACAGTGGGTCACCCCGAGATGGAACTAAACTCCACCAAGAAAGGGATTCCTAGGCTTGGCAAGGGCAAGAGGAAAGTCGCACAGGTCAACAGGAAGGATTATCTCCCAGGTCGTCTCACACTAACAACCTACAACTTCTCATTCCCCACATGCCTATCCCACCCCAGAAAGTGTGCCCGTTCTCTACTCAATAGTCCTTTGTCTTCCCCAGTTCCCTTCCAGGGCTTCAACAACAAGTTGGACAAGAATTCTCTGAGCACTATTGATATAGTTGGGATCCCTCTAAAAAAAAACTTACCCAACAACCTCTCTCTCCTAGAGAGAGTTTCTTGCATGCCTAATAACCTACTTCTTCAAACCATGGGCTTGACAACTCACTTCTTCAAACCACAGGCCTGACAACGTACTTCTTCAGTCCAACTTCTAAGCCAATTCCAGAAAAGGTGATGGCAACAACAAAGCGTAGTATAGAACAGATGATGGGATCAAGCCATGCTCAGTCAAAGAATTATGTGGGTTGTAACAACAAACCGTTAAGGCATGGTACGGTTCAAGTAAGATACAGGGTGCATCGAGTTTCACATGAGACATGTGGGATAACTCAAGTATGACTATAGGATTCAAAAGGTGTGTGTTATATACATAGGCGATGATGATGAAGAATTGGTTCAATGCATGAATCCCTGGTGAATCAGGAAGGGTGACAGACTTCGAGAAAATTGTAAGGGTCATGAGGATGGAGAGACTGGTCCAGGGCGCAAGGATGGGGGGAAAATATAGAATGGGAAGTGAACCCCCAATGAGTTTCTCTTCCCAACCATAACTGCATGCACCCAGGTTGACACCTGTCTTCATGGAGCTGTATGAGTTCCACTTAGCACTCGTTCCATTTCTCAGGAACTTATGACAACACCGATTATGTCCACCTTATCCTTTAGGAAATAATAATAAAATATTATTCTCTCAAAGGTAATCCCTCTATCTGATGCAGGAGCATATCTCACAGCAAGCGAGTCAGCGCGGAATGCAAGTGGACAGCTGGACAAGCGCCAGCACAAATTTTGAAATTTCCTAGATTTGATGCGCCATCTTAAATGAAGTCATTTAAGAAGAGATGCACTTGGTGTAATGTAATCAGACCTTGAGCGCCCCGCTCTCGTCTGAAGTAGATAGAGGCATTTATGTTGAGATGAAATAGGTAGATAGAATTTAATATTAGATTAGACCGTCTTGAAGAAAAGAGGGAAACGGGATATAGACACTCTCATTGTGCATTGAAACAATAATCCTGAGCATTGAGAAGAAGAGCAGAGAGTTGTGTAGAAACACCCATGTACAGTTATTTGGATTAATAGAAGAAGTTGATTCAGATTCATGGTGTTGTGTTTGTTCTCTGTGTATGTATGCTGAATGATATGCTCATGAGTATTTACTTCCTGTTATGCATTTGCTGTTATGCTGTGTATATGATTTCTTGTTGAGTGTTTGAAATCTGAGAAAGGAAGTAGAGGGAATGAGTTTCAATTGTTTCTCTATCTGAGCAAGGATTCCTGCAAGGAGTGCAGTTGAAGTCATCCACAAGGAGTGTGTTGATAGAAGGCTCAGATAGTTTAACTCTTTTTCTCGTTCACCTAGAAGTGAAATTGGGTTATAGGAGCCGTGCAAGGAGTGCACAGGCTAAGGAAAGTCTCAGTTGTGAATCTGAGTGAAGAACCCAAGGACTGCTCCTGTAGGTGTGCATAGTCGAGGAATTCTCAGATATTTTGAAAATATCTGAAGATTGCCTCAAGGAGTGCGTGCAAAGACCCTCTTGGAGGTTGAAAGTTGTGAGGAAGCGCAGGAGGGATAAGGCTTTCAAGCTCGTCAAAGAGAAGCACTAGAATTTTGTGCCGTGGAGTGTTTAAATAAGCGTTTCACAGTTGTACCGTAGGCGGACAAGTTCCGCAGAGGAATACTTGGTCATTCTCAAGGAATCGCCAAAGGGAGGAAATCAACGGTCGGGATCTTGTGGAGAGGATTTGTTAAATCCTGTCAGCAGTTGGATCAGCCAAGGAAGCGAGGAGGTTACGGCCGCATTCGGAGTCCAAGATCAAGGGGTCGTGAGCCGTCGGATCATTGGTTAGTTAGCCATCAACCGTCTAGTTCGACAGGAGTTGCATAGGATTTAAGTCCCCATGAGAAAAGGAAAACCATCATGATTTTGGTCATCGGGGTTCATACAAGTGAAGTGGCTAGACTTTGCATTTGGGCGGAGTCCGAGGGAATATCTGGACCATCTGTCAGTTGAGATGCGTGGCAGACATCGAGGCGTCGGGATTTGGGATATCGACATTCCCGTGGACAAGAGATCGGGGAAGTCCATAGTGAAAACCCCGACATAATCTGAGCCGTCCGTTTCGGGAGACAGGTGTCAGAAATCCGAAGAGAGTCGGTATATTGGCACGTCGGGATATCGGAGTTCCTGAGGCTGTGAAAGTTGGGACATACCAAGTCTCAAAATCCTGAGAGTTAATCTGAACCGTCCATCTTGAGGGGACGCGTGGAATAAATCGGAGCCATCGGGAAAAGTCCCAACAAGGAAGTCATCTATCGGTGTTTGGGTCATCGGGATATCGGGGATCCTGGTGACAAGGTGTTTACGCATCTTGAAATCGCGAAACGTGAAACCCCAACAAGGAGGAAGGGGCCAACGTGCGGCCAACTGTCAGCACGTCAGAAAGGAGGGAAGCGCCATTGTGGGAGCCAGCTGTCAGTATAGCGGTGAATCGGGATTCGAGGAATCAGGAATCCCGTAGGCAAGTGTTTTTTAGCAATTGAAACCCCGTAGCCCCGACGAGAGATAAGACTGTGGTCATAGGGATAACGGTCATATGGGCCAAAGCCTATAGGTAGGAGAGATAACGCGTAAGGAGCGCGTTGGGATTCAAGGAATCGCAAGTCCTAAGGGCATGTGTATTTCGACATTGAAATGCTTGAAACCTCGATGGGAGTTATGGCTACGGTCATATAGGGTAGGTCACGTGGACCAGGCATAGCCAGGAGGGGCTAAGGCAACCAAGGAGCGTATCGAGGATCGGGGATTGGTAAAACAGATTGTTTGGACATTGCAAATGTCAAAATATCGATAGGAGGAATCTCGACAACAAAGTGAAAGGTCAACGTTGATCCAGTAGAAAGGGAGATCCCGTGAGAGAGTTTTTGTGGGTTAAAATTTCTCGATAGGGAAATAGAAGAACCTTTTAGTTCTTCGAGCCGAGGAAGGAGGAAAGATCCTGTGAGCGGAGGTACCTAGCATGCGCGCCTGCGTCAAGTGGTATCAGAGCACAAGAAGGAATCTTTGCTTTCTGTAGCAGGGAGAAGGAGAATTCACCATGCCGTCGAGGAGAAGGGATAGACAATCACCTGATTCAGGGGAGGAAAGGGAAATGTCTAGAGGAATGGGTAGGCAAGTGCAGAATCCATAAGTAGAAAGAGAGATGCATAACTTACGCTCTATGATTGTGGACATGGATATAAGACAAAGGCACAAAGCTGATCTGGGAGATATCAGTGAGTCCGAAAATGAAGATGATGTTGGACATGGAGAAGAAGAAATCCCAGCGGAAGATGCAGCAAATGAATGCTTACTTAAAGCTGTTGCAAGAATGGTTGCAAAGGTGAAAATGGACATTCCAGTTTATGAGGGAAATATGGATGTAGAAGAGATTCTAGACTGGATTAGAGCTCTAGACACTTACTTCGACTGTGAAGATATTGAAGAGGACAAGAAAGTCAGGCATGCGACCAAGAGATTAAAGGGACATGCAACCTTGTGGTGGGATGAACTACAAGCTGACAGGCGTTGCCAAGGCAAGCAGAAAATTAAGAGCTGGGATAGAATGATTGCAAAGATGAAGGAAAAATTCATTCCCAGGGACTATCAAATTTCTCTATTTAGGAGAATGCAGAACCTGAGATAGAAGCTGATGAAAGTAAAGGAGTATACTGAGGAATTTTACAGGTTGAATATCAGGGCAGGTCATCGCGAAAGCAATGATGAAAAAGTGGCCAGGTATATGAATGGCCTGAGATACGAGATTCAGGATGAAATGAGTATGGAAACCATCCGAACGGTGGAGGATGATTATCATATGGATTTAAAGGTGGAAGAGAAGCTGATCCGAAAGCAGAGTCAAAGAGGCCGAGGCAGGAGTCATCCCAGAGGAAAATCAGTTGCCCAGAAAAGAACCCAAAAGCCCAGGGACGACTGGAAGAAACCTTAGGCTCGTACTGAGAGAGGTGGAACCTCACAGCGAGGGTGATATGCTGAACAAAGAGAACAACATATTGAGCAGAGAGGAGGATATGCTAATAATAATAAGTTTCCTCATACCAGAGGTAGAGGAAGAGGAAGAGGTGGAGTAATTACATGCTTCACATGTGGAAAGAATGGGCACAAGTCTTATGAGTGTCCAGAGAAAAAAAAAGAGGTTGGAGAGACTCACATCGTCGAGGCACAGAAGCGAGATGTTGAGGCAGAATACGCTGAAAGTGGAAGATCGTTGGTGATGCGAAAAGTCCTTTTGACACCAGAGAAAGAAATGGAAAGCTCAGCCCAAAGAAATAGTCTTTTTAGGACTACTTGCAAGACCAAGGATAGAGTATGCAAGGTCATTGTGGATAGCGGAAGCACGGATAATCTCGTTTCAACCGAGATGGTAGAAAAGCTGGAGCTGGAGACGACTGATCATCCAAGTCCATACAAAGTTTTGTGGCTACAAAAGGGACATCAGGTAAATGTCACCAAACAATGTTTAGTTGAATTCAAAATAGGAGGATATAATGATAAGATTTTATGTGATGTTATTCCTATGGATGTTTGTCATCTATTGTTGGGTAGGTCGTGGCAATATGATAGGAATGTGATTCATGATGGGAGGATGAACACATACACCCTAGAAAAGAATGGGAGAACTCATATGTTGCATCCAATCAAGGATAAGGAGGTGAAGCCGGAAGTGAGTAACACTGTACTTCTCATGAGTGGGAAGGAACTTCTTACGGAGGTTAAGAAGAAGGAGGATCCACAATTATTTGTGGTCAGAAAAAACCGAGAATTGTTTTGACGAGCACAAGAGTGGACGATTTTCCAGAAGAAGTTTAGGGACTGCTGGAAGAGTTCGCTGATATAGTAGTGGATGAATTACCTCATTCGTTGCCACCGATGAGAAGTGTGAGTCATCATATTGATCTCATACCAGGAGCCAGTTTTCCAAACAAAGCCACGTACAGATTAATGCCGCAAGAGAATGAAGAGGTCAAAAGACAAGTCTATGATTTGTTGGACAAAGGTCTGGTCAGGGAAAGCTTGAGTCCATGTGTTGTTCTGATAGTACTCAGTCCAAAGAAAGATGGAGGCTGGAGGATGTGCACTGATTCAAGGGCGATTAACAAGATAACTATCAGGTATAGATTCCCATTGCCAAGAATGGATGATTTGATGGATTTCTTAAGTGGAGAATTTTTTTTTTCAAAGATTGATTTGAAGAGTGGATATCACCAGATTCACATGAGAGAAGGTGATGAATGGAAAACAACATTCAAGACAAACGAAGGATTGTATGAATGGCTTGTTATGTCGTTTGGCTTAACAAATGTGCCAAGTACCTTTATGAGGTTGATGAATGAAGTCCTAAAGGATTTCATCAAAAAATTTGTTATCGTATATATGGATGATATATTGATTTTCAGTAAAAAGAAGGCTGAACATCTGAAGCATTTAGCCATTGTGATGAAGAGATTACAGCAAGAGAAGTTGCTGATAAATATAAAGAAGTCCTCATTCATGAAGACAGAGATCATCTATTTGGGATTTGTTATCTCGGCAAATGAGTTGAGGATGGATCCAGATAAGGTGGAGGTAATTAAGAATTGGCCATCACCGAGGAACATATTTGAGGTGAGAAGCTTGCACGGATTGGCTAGTTTCTACCGGAAGTTCATTAGGAATTTCAGTGGAATTAGAGCAGCAATTATGGATACAGTGAAGAAAAGACATAAACCTTTTCACTGGACTGAAGAGGCTGAGAAGAGTTTCAATTTGTTGAAACGAAAGATTACGGAACAACCAATTTTGGTGTTGCCAGATTTCCAAAAGACATTTCAGGTGAAATGTGATGCAAGCGGGTTTGCAATAGGAGCAGTCTTAAGTCAAGATGACAGACCGATTGCATATTTCAGTGAGAAGCTGAATGAGGTGAAAGTAAAGTATTCCACATATGATAAGGAATTTTATGCTATCATTCAGGCCTTGAAAAAGTGGAGGCACTACTTGATTCCGAAGAAATTTGTTTTATATAGTGATAACCATGCATTGCAGTTTGTGACTCAACAGGAAAAGTTGAATCAGAGCATGTTAAATGGGTTGAATACATGCAGAATTTCACTTTTGTGATAAAACATATTTTTGGTACTGCTAACAAAGTTGCTGATGCTTTGAGTAGGAAGTGTTTGATGTTGCAGGAGTTCAAAGTCAAGATGTTAGGTTTTGATGATCTCAGAGAAATGTACGCAGAAGATCCAGACTTTAAGGAAGCGTACGAAGCAACTGAGAATCCAGTTCTCAGAGATAGCAGCAAATGGGCCGAATACATGATCCAGGAAGGATGGTTGTTCAGAGGCAATCAACTGTGTATCCCAAATTGTTCCATGAGGGAGAACTTGCTGAAGGAAAAACATAGTGGAGGATTGGTCAGACACTTCGGTCATGATAAGACATTCGTGAAGCTGAGTGAATCATACTTTTGGCCAGGGATGCGATCAGAGTTCAAGAAGTTTGTGAACAGATGCAAAATTTGCCATCATTCAAAGGGAAGGAAGAAGAATGCGGGTTTTTATCAGCCATTTCCCATACCTGAGAGGCCATGGGATGAAATTATCATGGATTTCATATTGTGATTGCCAAGGACACAAAGAGGATTTGATTCGATCTTTGTGGTAGTGGATAGATTTTCCAAGATGGCATATTTTATCCCATGTCAGAAAACCAGTGACACGACTCACATCACGAACCTATTTTTCAAAGAAGTCGTTCGACTTCATGGCTTATCAAGGAGTATTGTTTCAGAAAAAGATACAAAGTTCTTAGGGCAATTTTAGAGGACATTATGGAAGAAGATGGGGACTAACTTGCTGTTTAGTTCAACTTATCATCCTCAGACGGATGGAAAGACATAAGTGGTGAACAGAAGTCTGGGAGACTTGTTGAGGAGCCTGGTGGCGGAGCACCACAGTAGTTGGGACAATACATTGCCGCAGGCAGAGTTTGCTTATAATGACTCAGTGAATAGGAGCACAGGCCAGAGTCCATTCCAGATTCTATATGGCACACAACTGAGAGGAGTTTATGAATTGAGAGATTCGGAACAGACTGCTACTAGGAGCGCTAGTGCAGAAGAATTCGCAGAGGCGATGAAAGAACTTCACAGCTGGGTGAAGGAGCATTTGCAGAATTCAAGTCAGGAGTATAAGCGGAGAGCAGATCAACATCGAAGACGACTCCAATTTGAGGTTGGTGACTTGGTTTTGGCACATTTGAGAAGAGAAAGGTTCCTGAGAGGAACATACAATAAATTGAAGATGAAGAAAATCGGACCATGTAAGGTCTTGAAGAAAATGGGAGAGAATGTTGTTGGATTACTGAGAGGGGGGTGAATCATTAATAGAGAAATTTAACCATATAATCCAAGTGTTATATCAATGAAGCATTATTATCCAATAACTGCAGAGTAAATAAGCAATGAACAAATGAACAATCATACACATACACAGTACACCGGTGTTTTACG
>JASDQU011441008.1:3976-23636 GCA_032191745.1 Picea mariana
GGTTGTAATCTCTCTTTCACATTTAATATGATACAGTAATATGATTCTTTCCTATAAAGCTTGTTTTGTTTTATTGTATGATTCCTTGATCACATACATAGGTTTATATTGAGTTTATGCTATTGCTATCACTTTGGTTGGTTGCATTCTTTTGCAGGTCCATCATTGTATGAGCATTGGAAAGGAGCTAGGATGGCGATGGGGAGAGGAAGAGACATTTAAACAGTATGTCACTCATCCCTCTTTAGTTAGTAAATTCAATACTTAAAACTTAAGGAAAGCGTCATGTTATGTCCTGTTTTGTTCTAGATCCAGGTGGATCTAGGGAGATCAGTTAGTGTCCACACCTACCGATTAGTCCGATAACACTATTCTAGTCTCTCAGGCAGTTACAAGAGTGAACTGCCACCTAGTTGAGTTAACTAGTCAAATAGTCTTCAGTTAACTAACTAAACAAAGAGTAGTGAGGATTTAATTCAAGGAAACAAGGGTAATGCGTCAGTCTGGTGATTATCCTAAGGAAAGTTCGCATTAGCTGGTGATGATCCCAATGTTGCATGGTGACAAAACCAATGCAGCATCTAAACTCAACTCAACTAGTCAAATGGAAGTGTCAACTGAAAGAGAATATTCTTCAGGTGGAATATTCTCCCCTAAAATATAAGAGACTGGATAATGACTAATTATGACTAATAAACAAGGAATAACATTAGGAAAAGTAAATCCTAGGTGTGTGTGAAGTAACTCCAACACCCCCCCTAAACATCACTATGGTGAAAATAAAGAATGGGTCCCGGCAACAAGGCCATGTTAGGTACCCAAATACAAAAGATACATTGAAATAAAGTGAGGAAAGAGGGAAAACATCATGGGAAAAAAACCCCCTCAAATTACAATGCATAAAAAATTAAAATGAGAAGGAACAAAAAGACAATTGTTAAGCAACCATGTCCTTCACTCCAAGAAGACCTCGCAACTGTGCAAGTTTGTGCTCGTTAAATATTTTTTTGAAGATGTAGATGTATGCACGGATCTGATGAAGTATATGCACCATTGATATATCCACACATATCCACTTTATCTTCTTGTAATGAATAATATCCAAATAAAGTTTGGATGAAATTTTGAAAATCGTGCGGTCGTTTATGGAAAAATGCTGAAATTTTGTTAATTTTAAAATAATCTTAACTTCACTTTCCGGACTCCGTTTCGGACGATTGTTTTTTTGAAATTGGATATTTTCCCGAGAGGAATTCAAATATCCAATTTGATTCTACAAATTGTGCTCATAAAATATTAGAATGGAGTATGACGTGCGCGGCTCTCTTTTTGTCTCCTAAGATGGATGCATTACGCATGGAAAAGTATATGCATGTGACTCATGAGATGCATGCCATATATCTTCCACATGAATTTCAGAAAAAAAATCTGAAATGGAGTAGAAATCATCTTCAATTAATGGAATACAATTTTTTGTAGATACTTGTGTAGAAGGCTCTTCCAACTGAGATGATTTATCTTCCAGTGGTTTTTCTACATTCTCTATCTTGTCAACATTTTGCATGCATTCTTCCTTATTCCCAAATAAAACCTCCAATCTTCTCCATAAATCATTTGGAGTGAATTCTTGCGAGCCATCATATACTTGAAAGAGAATTCCAGGAGAACTAAAATAGAGGATACATCCTATGGCCATATCTTGTCTATTGAGAAAAATATTTTTCTCATCGCAAGAATCAGGCTCTACTTCCATTGCCATAGTTATTTGGTACAAGCCTCTACATCTGAGCATAAGAAGAATTTTTGGCTTCCATTCCAAATAGTTATGAGGTGTGAGAAGTATTTCCAGTGAATAATCCATCTTTTTGTTGTCTTCAATCTTCAATACCTGGAAAAAATAATTTGGTGTAGCTTTTGCTTAGCAGTCCATCGGCTCTGATACCATGTAAATGTGTTGAACCTGAACAGAATAGATCTAGCTAAACAATAATACACACATTTGCAGAGAGAATTGGAGAAGGAAGAAGAAGGAGAGAAAGAATGGAATAATTCTCATTAACTGTTTCCACACTCAAAGAGTGAATGATTTACAATAGATATAGGATACATGAGTAACTAATGAGACATAGTGGTGTTCTAGAGTGATCTGGACACACACCAACAATTACGGGAGTGAACTGCCACCTAGTCTAGTCTCTCAGGAAGTTACGGGAGTGAACTGCCACCTAGTTGAGTTAACTAGTCAACTAGTCTTCAGTTAACTAACTAAACAAAGAGTAGTGAGGAGTTAACTCAAGGAAACAAGGGTAATGCGCCAGTATGGTGATGATCCCAAGGCAAGTGTGCATTAGCTGGTGATGATCCCAATGTTGCATGGTGACAAAACCAATGCAACATCTAAACTCAACTCAACTAGTCAAACGGAAGTGTCAACTGAAAGAGAATATTCTCGAGGTCGAGTATCCTCCCCTAAAATATAGGAGACTGTATAATGACTAATTATGACTAATAAAAAAGGAATAACCTTAGGAAAAATAAATCCTAGGTGTGTGTGAAGTAACTCCAACAGGGGGGTCCTTGATGATCAATTGATGTGCCTCCATTTCTCCATCACAATAAGTGTTTTTGTGATGATATTTCTTTGCTCTCCCTGTCTTTCATATTTAAGTACATTGGGAAGMAATGTGTCATGTTTTATAGCATGCCCTGCATCTAAAAGAGACTTGTTCATAGTCCTTGTTTTGGGTCCGAAATGAAATTTGTAAAGTATTTTCAATATCAATTAACAAACCATATCCCAATAAAGGGTAGAGGGAGATTATACAATCTTACCAAGACAAAAATGTGTCATGTAAAGAGAGTTTGAAGAAGGGTTGAAGGTTGGAGTCTAGGGTTTTGTGGAACGACCAAATTTTCCCCAAAACCACAAATTGCAGTTTAGGATTTGATCTTTGTCCTTATCTTTATTAAATTATATTATGAAGAATTCCTTAAAAAAAGGGTTAATAAATGTTTCTTCCTTCATTTTTGGTTTCCAAATGCAGGAGCTCCAGCGGTGAAGATATGCAAGCTTTGACCAAAGGCCATTGAATCTATAAATCAAACAATTTTCTTTATAAAATATTGATTGTTTTGTTGCATCCTTTGTTATAGTGATGGAAGGTGCCAAAAATTCATTAACCATATGGATCTTGGAGGGAATGTACCAAGGTCTCCTTGAATTACCACATTCATGTATGAGAAATTAGGAGTCACTTCTCCTTTCAAATATAGAATAACTTGGGGAAATTTGGGAGCTAAGGACATCGAGAGATTCATCGAGATAAAGGACTAATCCAACAAGGAGTAGGGATCATATGAAGCAAAATAGGGAACATACAACAACAACAAATAAGGAGGAGAGAGTAGAGAGCTTAGTGGAGGGGATGAAGGGTCCATTCAGTGTGATGGTGGCTAGCAATTAAGAAAACCCTTGTCATCTGTAAAATCTCACTCTTGTGCGCACATGATTTGACTTATTCTTTGAGGACACTTGCGTGGAAGTGATTCGGTTTGTATATGGTTGTCTATTTCGTTTATGGATTTAGATGATGATGTTGTTGGATTATGATGTTATGTTATTTGATATCTATGTATAGATAGTGTTATTGACGGGTTTCTCCTAAGTGTGCAGGACACTCGAGAGATTGAGGATGTCGATGGCATCAAGGGACTTCCTTGGACTCCATATCGAGTCAAGGAATGGATTGTATATGGTTGGGTATTTCTATTTATGCATATTTGACATATGATCGTGTATATTATGATGTTGTTTATGGATCTTTGACAGTTTTCGTTGATGGATGTAGGCTGACAAGTGATTGCTAATCAGACTCACATAAGGAGTAAAGGGGCTATGCACAACAACCAGATATTGAGGGAGAGGTGTGGCAATAGCCCTGCCACAACCTACTAGAACTCGTGTTGTGGCTCAAATTGTAGGTTAACGATTACCTAGTTTGAGATATTCACAATGTTGTGAGGGAAGATTGAGATAGTCACTCACAAAGATTCTAACGGGCACGCAATAAGGCAAGGTCCTTATTCCTTAGAGGCCCTTAGTCTCTCACAAGGTCGCCTTACAGAGTATTGACTCCAAGGGTTCTACAACTACCAAAATCAGTCAAAGGTGAGCGGCATCCTTGGAGCATGTAGTGCATCTTGAAGGCCACGTCACATAAATAAAACATGAACAAAGGTGAGTGGCACCCTTGGAGCATGTAGTGTGTCTTGAAGACCACATAGTGATTTTAATAAAGGTGAGTCAATGAACCTAGGTGCCTAGGAAACAATAATTTTTTTGACATGGTCGGCCTTAAAATAAATATTAAATCAGTAATTTTTATCAATTATAAAATCCCCCCAAAAAAAAAATCTAAACCTAGTTAAAAAGATTAATTAAGCCTAGGCCTAAATAGGGTAAGAAGACTAAAAAATAAATAATCAATTAACAAAAGGGGGATGAAAAAAAATCAAGTTAAGAATTAAAAGAGAATTATTTCATCTAAACATTTAATTACTGATTATGTGAAAGACATACTAAATTGGAACTAAGACAAGAAAGGAAATGAATGTAAAAAGGTATGTGGAAACATATAAAGGAATCTAGGCTAGTCTAACAAAAGAACTTTCCTAAATGAAACAAAACTAAGTTTTAGAAAGGCTTCGGTCATTAAAAAGGAAACAAAGAGAATAAAGGGACATCAAGGAATGTTTTTAGGACTGCTTTTAGGATGGGTGATGGGATTTGACATTTAAATAAATTAATTAAGTGAATTTATGGTACAACTAAGGGATCAGGTGACAAGTGTACGGGGGAGAGTATTTCCTAATTAATTTTTAATAAAATGAATTAAACGTAAAATTAGCAAGTGGTCACTAAGAAAAAATCTATAAAATTAATGGTGGAGAAGAGGAATGGGGGATGACTAGTATGCGTAAAGTTATGCTGGCAGAATTTCTTTGACTGATTTTTCTTGTGAGAGTTGGGATACCCGGCTCGGAAAGAGAGTGGTAGCTCGACCTTGCGAGGTGAGATGGGAGCTAGAGTTTTCTGGTTTTTTTCGTGCATGGCCCCTTTGTGGCTCGAGGGGATGAGGGTGAAGAAGAGTACCCCTAGCGTTGGCTGGGAGGTATCGGTGTAGTATCAACGGTTAGTAGGCGGGAGACAGGAGGGAGTGCGAACACAAAAGAACAACATCAGATTCTTCACCTTCAATTATGGTAATGATCTAGGTGGATATTGAGGCCCACCCACCTATTCCACTTGGAGCCCCACCATTGTTTCTTTCAGTTTTTCAGTTTCCTTAATTGTAGCACAATTTACTATTTTTGGCAGTTTTTTCGATTCTTGAACTTCCAGAGCCGTTTTGAGGCCCTAAACGATGTTTTTTGGGCATCAAACATCCGATGAATATTAATCAATTTTAGACCATGATATTCGCAATCAATAGTTATATTCATCGGATAGACCTTTCTAACGATGTATCATATGCATCAAACAGAGATAGTATACCAAAGTTACGACCCCGAGAAATTGATGTACCAATTTACCCCGATGGGGCCCATATTTCAACGTTTCATCTCCTAGGGTTAGGTTTTTGGATGTTTAGGGTTTCCATGGTTTCTCAATAATATATAAGCCTTCGAGCCTCATTGTAACACAGAGTTCAGAGACCTGTAGCCGCCACATATCTTCTCAGAAATAAGCTACTAGTGCCCTTGCTAGTTTATTTCTATTTTGTCTGTAAGCAAATTTCAATTCTTTGATATTAATGAAATGAAGTTTTATTTATGTTGCATCTTTGTATTCATGGTTATTTGTGTATTATGTTTCAATCCTGCATAAATTCAGATCAGTGGTATCAGAGCGGTATCCTCTTTCTTGATCCTTCTTTGCATGTCCCCAACGAGGTCAGCGTATAAGGTGTTAGGGCTCGATCTGGTTGAACCTTTGCAAGATCATCCTCACAAACCCCGAAGGTCGCCCATGGTGGATGAAAATAAAGACAAGGGAGCAGGATATCCTATCAAAATATTGCTCAAGGAGGCCTTTAAAAAACAAAGGAATGCGATGATGGATAACTTCACCCAGATCCTTGAACGATTTCCCACTGGTGGTGCATCTGCATCCAGCAGCCATTATGGAGGCACAACCCCTTTTAACGTACAAGTAAACTTTGGCCTTCCCATATTTGATGGCCAAATAGATGAAAACATCATAGATAGATGGTTGAATCTATTATAAGGATATTTATTGGTTTATGACTTTTCCTACCATGAGAAGATTCTTTTTTCACTGCTCAAAGCCGCCCCCCATGTCAAGGACTAGTGGGAAACCTACTATGAGAAAAAGGATGAGGACGAACCCTCTCTATTCTCAGCTATACCCACTTGGAATTCTTTCCAAGACGCCATCAAGGAACAATATTATCCCGTGGGGAGATATGAGGACAAGTACATACAATGGACTACATTGCGGCGAAAAAGGGATCAAGATGTGCATGAGCTGACAAATTTGTTCCATACCCTACGCACAAAGTTGGGTGTCAAATATTCGTAGAAACATTTGATGTTGAAGTACCACAGTTGTCTACACAGATGCATTCAGGAGGAAATGGAGTTCCTCGACATCTCCTCAATTGGTATGGCATACCAGTATGCTACCAAGATTGAGCAGAAATTCAAACAGAAGAAGCGAGACTTTGGATCTGCAAATCAAAAAAAAATGAAAGGTGCCCCCAAACCGCAAAACAAAGGACAAATCTAAGGCATGGTGGCTCAAGAAAACCTTCCGAAGAAAAAAGCAAAGAACAACACCACGAAGCCAAAGAAGTACATGTGAAAGTGGTGTGAGTTCCATAAGAGCTCCACTCACAACACAAGTGAATGTCAGGCCAAACAATGATTGGTGGTCGAGATGAGAGCTTCTAAATCAGATGCATGCTTCGACAGTATATCAGAAACCAAGAATGGGAATGACAGAGGGAAGCATATTATCAATGTGAAGCCCAATGCCATTGTTTCCACCATGAAGATCCAAAAGGAAGAACCAGAAGATCCAGAGGAGGGGGAGTGTCTCTTCCACTCCCAAATATGGGTAAAAGGTTCCCTGCTACAGTTCATTTTCGACATTGGGAGCCAAAAGAACCTCATTTCAGCAGAGGTCACAAAGCAGTTGGGCTTGACGATCACAACACACCCACAGTCGTACACCATTAGGTGGCTTCACCAATGATGGGATCTTCACATACGCCAACAATGTTTCCTTCCCTACAGCATCAAGCCCTTCACCAATGAGGTATTATGTGACATTGCACCTCTTGATTTTTGTGATGTATTATTAGGCCAACCATACTTGTGGAAGCAACATGTTGTGTATGAGTCACGGACTCGCGTTGTTATTGTTACCTTGGAAAATAAGTTGTACAGGATACCAGAGGTACCACCGCTTGCTGCTATCTCTTTGGTTACTGCAAAACAATGCAATAAGCTAATTTCTAAAACCGGAAAATTTGTTTTCCTGATGATCTGTCCTCGGGGAAAGAAGAAAATTGTGGCCAGGACCTCCAGAAAGGGATCCTTCGCATGTCAACAACAAATGAACAAGGTCGTGGAGGAGTATCGGGACATCTTCACCTCACTCGTAGAGGTGCCTCTACACTATCAAGTCAAGAACTCCATCGATCTGACCCCAGGTGTGTCGTTGCCCAATGGACCAATCTATCGGCGCTCTGTTTTAGAGAACGATGAAATCAAGAGGAAGATTCAAGATCTGTTGCAGAAAGGTCACATCCGGCCAAGTTCATCGCTCTATGGGAGCCCGATCGTGTTGGTGCAGAAGAAGGATGGAACTTGGAGACTCTGTATTGACTATCGGGCACTGAACAACATCACTGTATGGAATAAGTACCCGATCCCATGGAATGATGACCTTCTGGACCAACTCAAAGGGGAGAAATATTTCAGCAAGATCGACTTGAAGTTCAGGTATCACCAGGTACCAATTGAACCATCTGATGTGTGGAAGACTGCCTTCAAAGACAAGGAGGGAATTTTTGAATGGTTGGTCATGCCTTTCAAGTTGATGAATGCTCTCAAAACCTTCATGAGGTTAATGGAAGACATCTTGCATCCATTCACCAACTCGTTTGTAGTAGTTTACCTGGATGACATCCTGATATTCATCCAGACTTGGGAAGAGCACCTCCACCACATCCGATAGGTCCTCCAAACACTGCAGAAACACAAGTTTTGTGCCAATTTGGAGAAGTGACCTTTTGACATGACCCAAGTTCAATATCTAGGATACATTATTGATGAGCATGGGGTGCATGTGGATCCAACCAAGATCCAATTCCTCTGGGATTGGTCATCCCTGACCACTCTAACAGAGCTTCGCAGCTTTTTGGGTCTTGCTAAATTTTACTACAAGTTCGTGTTGGGATTATCTCATATCACTTGGCCCTTGAGTCAAGTCGCCAAAAGCGGAGCGAAAGAAAAATTATTTTGGTCGGAATCTCAATAGAATGCGTTCGTAGAATTGAAACATCGCCTCTATTGTGCCCCAGTGGTCACATTACCAGACTTGCAACAACCATTTGAGATCGAGACAAATGCCTCTGACTATGCTATTGAGGCAGTTCTTACTCAACAGGGGCATCCAGTGGCATATCACAGTGCGACATTGTCCGACATAGTCCAAAAGTATCCCACTTATGACAAAGAAATGTATTCCATTGTGCAGGCTTGCCGACAATGGAAGCATTACATTTTGGGGAAGGAAACGATCATCCACACAGACCATCGAACCCTACAGTTCATACAGACACAAGGGAAGTTGCAGAACGATCGCCATCAGAAGTGGTACACATGTCTGCAACAGTTTCATTTGAACATCAAGTGTAAGAAGGGAAGCACCAATAATGTTGCAAACTACCTTAGTCGACCACCGATCGTGTCGATAACCACCATGCTCAACTCTTGTGGGAATGAGACTTCTGATTGGTTGCTTCTCTACAAGAGCGATCCAGATTTTGGCCACACATACAAGACACTCTTGGAGGGTAACCGAGTTCTAAATTTTCACCTCCAGGATGCACTACTATGTCACCTGGGACACGTGTATTCCTTCAAGTGAGCGTGCCAAGATTATTTGGGAAGCGCACTATAGTCGGGTCGTTGGGAATTTTGGGGTCAAGAAAACAATGGCAGTACTGCAAAAGTATTTCTATTGGCCAAACCTTCGATAGGATGTCGAGAAGTACATCAGATCATACACTGCTTGTGCCATTTCCAAACTAACCATCAAGAAGCAAGGCCTCTATACTCCGCTTCCTACCCCTAGTCGACCTTAGGAATCCATCTCCATGGATTGCATTTCGGGCCTTCCTTCTACTAAGATGGCCATTATGGCAGCCTGCAAGAAGAATATCACAGCAGAAGCCATTGTTAAACTCTTCTTTGAATGAGTGTGGGTACACTTTGGGGTCCAACAGTCTATCATCTTAGATCGGGACAACAGGTTCCTCAGTACATTTTGGTCTAGCCTCTGGTCAATGTTGGACACCAAGCTCACCAAGTCCACAACTTTCCATCCCCAAATTGATGTCCAGACAGAGGTCGTCAACAAGATGATCGTACACATTTTGTGCATGTACAACTCAAAGAATCCACGCACATGGGATGAGAGCCTCCTCTATGTACAACATAGCTATAACCAAGCCCTCCACAGCTCAACTGACCACAACCCCTTTCAGGTGGGCTTGGGATTCCAGCCAATATGTCCCATTGACGTAGCGATACCATTTGAAGCTACTCAGGATGATTCGGGTCATGTCCAGTTTGAAGCTACCAAGGAGAACAACTTCATTGAGCACATTTAGCACATTCGCCAATAGGTTCATGACATATTGGATAGAGCTAATGCTAAGTGTAAGTAGAAGCATGATCAACATCGGGTGTAACACAACTTCCAGGTGGGCGACAAAGTGTGGCTACATTTGCAGAAGGAGTGCCTCACTTGACCCCACCAGAAGCTTCGCCCACTCCAATAAGAGCCATACACCATCACCAAGGCTATAGGGGACAATTACTTTGATCTCAGTATCCCATCATTCCTTAGTTTTCACCTAGTGTTCAATGTGGACTGCCTTTGGCCTTACTTTCCACCTCTACTGAACAGATCCGACATGGCAGAACAACTCACACCAACAGAGTTAAACCCAGACTGCATGGAACAAGCCAAAATTGATCGGCTTATGGACACATAGATCAAGAACACCCGCCAGCAAAGGATCCAACTATATCAAGTTGTCAAAGCAGGCCAACTCCTTCACCAGGGACCAAGTTCAACAGAAGTTTCCTCATCTCATGGAGGAACTCAACGCAATGGGGACCATTACTTCCTAGGGGGGATGAATGATCCAGGTGGATATTGGTGGCCACCTGCCTATTCCACTTGGACCCCCACCATTGTTTCTTTCAGTTTTTTAGTTTCCTTAATTGTAGCATAATTTACTATTTTTGGTAGTTTTTTGGGTCCTGAACTTTCGGAGTTGTTTTGAGGCCCTAAACGACATGTTTTGGGCATCAAACCTCCAGAGAAGGTTAATTATTTTTGGTCCATGATATTCGCAGTCAGCAGTTTTATTCCTCGGATAGATCTTTCTAACGATGTATCATATGTGTCAAACGAAGATAGTATGTCAAAGTATGACCCCGAGAAATTGATGTACCAATTTACCCCGACGGGGCCCATAATCTGGGGTTTCATCTCCTAGGGTTAGGTTTTTGGATGTTTAGGGTTTCCATTGTTTCTCAATAATATATAGGTCTCCGAGCCTCATTGTAACACAGATTTCAGAGGCATGTAGCCGCCACATCTCTTCTCGGAGATAAGCTACCAGCGCCCTAGCTAGTTTATTTATATTCTGTCTGTAAGCAAATTTTAGTTCTTTGATATTAATTAAATGAAGTTTTATTTTCGCTGCATCTTTGTATTCATGGTTATTCGTGCATTTTGTTGCATTCTTGGATAAATTCGGATAAGGTAATCCTATAGTGATTTAAATTTTATGAGGTTTAAAATTGTATGAGTCGGTTTGAAGTTGTTGTAACTGTGTTGTAAAATTGTTAATGAATTAGCAAGTTCTTGATAGATAGGGCGTGATCAAAATGATTTCTGGATTGTGATTTCATTTCTTTCCCCAAATAAGTGATTGCTAAACTCCTTTCTTTTGGACTCTTTATTTTCAACCGAGACATCAAAACTTATGAATGGTGCCATGGTAAATTACAGTACATCCGTTAGTTAAATATTTTGCTTGCAATTACTAGTTAGAATCCTTGAACCATCTAATGCATCACCTATCAAGTATAATTGCATAGCGATTCTAACCCATCCTTAGTCTTGGCAAGCTTCTTCCCTATTGATCCTTCCATATCAGAATTCTACTCAGCCGCAATTATAGATTCATTCTGAGTGGGACGATCAAGAACCTATTACCCTAAAGAGGAAACCTTCAGTGGCTCGTTGTAGTATCAAAGGTAGAATTTTGGTGTGCAAAGCCCTCTCCTAGAGAGGCTTTCGGATCGAACCCTGTGAGGGATTTGAGTGCATTAATTTCGGGAGGACAAAAAATCATCTTTAATCGTGGGTAGTCTTGCTTTTCGGACCTCTGAATATCGTTGTCTTGACTGTACCCATTTCATTCCGGCTTGAACAATTAAACGCTCTGAAAAATAAATCTCATGGTGCTTGATTAAAATACTAAAACTAATAAATTGTCCTTAGATCTAAATTGGAACTCTTCCTTTGAATTTCGATCCTTGTGTAGTGATCTTAGTATGGTTGAAGGTGTTCTAAGGAGACTGTCTATGCCTCCTATATCTGGATACTACCCTTTATTTGTGTGCATCGTCCCTTGTGTCTTGACAGATATGTGCCTTAACCTCTGCGATTATTGGAATTTTGCTCATAATTTTAGTGCTTAATTTGCCTAGTGAATTCCATTTTATTCACCCCTTTCACTCAACGTTTTTCTGAATTCTCCCATCGTTCTTTGCCCAGACGAAATCCCTCGTTTTCTTAGTGAACTAACCTCTCCTCACCTCAACAACTCTATTATTGTGATTGTCGTTTTTTCTCATTTATCAATTTACCTTATTACCTGCGCCTATCATGTAAAAATCACCAGCGAATTCGTATCTACCCTCAGAGGCTCGGATTTGATGTGCTAATATGTTATGCTATTTATGTTTACGTGTCGTTATCTTTCGATGACGCGTTGAATGCATTATTAGTGATTTCCATGATGAGTAGCTAATACTGCTTTTACTTATGATGTCGTTGATTAGGCCATTTATTGATGTTAATTTCTTAATGAAAAAAAAAAAAAATGTTTCGCTTTCCTAGACGTAACGAAGGGGTTTTTACATCATCACCCAAAAAGAAATTGAAACCACCATTTATATTATGTTTTTAATGTTTGTGACACATAGGCAAAAAAAATATTTAAAAAAATTATAACTTGATATAGATTTATCTTAAAAATATATATATACTCAATATTCATAGAAAAATGATTCTTAAATGAGGGAATTATGTTTATAAAGAGTTAAAAATAAAAATTATAAACTAGTTTAAATTTATCTTAATAACTAATTTATGAAATATTAATAAAATTATTACTTTATAAAAAATTGACATTGTTTTTTATTATTGTTTAAAAGTTCATCTTCTTCAATCTTAAAAACAAATGAACCAGTGAAAGCCCAAAAACTTTATAAAAATGAAAATATATTCCATAATGATTATATTCATTGCCTATTACCTATTAACAATGAAAAATTGAGTTATAATAACTTCTAAAAAGATTCAATATTTCCAACAATAAAATGAAGTTAACTAACGCATCAAGGTATTAAAATTTAACAATTGAGTTATAATAACTTCTAAAAATTTTAATATTTTCAATAATAAAATCAAAATAACCATTTTCGTCCTCCTTTAAATGAAACAAGGTAACCATTTTAGAAGATATCCTTTTTTCTTTAAAGAACCTTGTTATCCACTAATTTTATGGGTAAGGTTCTATGATAATAATTTGTTGGGTTATTAAAGAATTATAATTTATAGTTAATACTTCTGGTTTTTAAATTATTCGTAATATAATAGTTTTTATAACTAAATATGTGGGGTAATATAATTTGAAATAGTTTTTATCCTTACCAATTGGCTTAGCGGTCGGTGATAAACTTGACTCCGGTGAACCAATCCGACTGATCGAGTTTTTATCATTTTAGAAATTCACCTTTTCTTTACAACATTATAAAATTAAAACTAAATTAATTTTATAAAATTAAAACTAAATTAATTTATAAGAAGATGAGTATCCAAATATGCATATGCAATTTACTTTATAATAATAAAATTTGCATTCTTTCTTGTGAACCTAATTTTATGACTTATATGAATATCATAAGTTGACTAGGATATTTGAAAAGATTCAATATATTTGAAAAGATATCAATATTATACTAAATAGTATACTAAGTATAATATTTTAAGCAATTATTTAAGTTCAAAAAAATCATGCATATAACTATGTAGGTGAATGTTTCATTAAAAGTATATAATTTTCATTAAAACTTGTAAATTTTGGTGAATATTACTAATATAAGGATATTTTATGTAAAAATTAATTACGCCAAAGTCATTCTTTTAAGTGGACGTTCACCTTGAGCCGTCATTGTATGTCTAATTTATAAGCCTATAAAATGTTGTCATGTGTCTCATTTCGCCCAGTTTTCCAAAACCCTGTCATGGTTTTCACCATTACCACCTTTGTGTTTACTACATCGCCGCCTCTTTTCCATATTAGTATTAGTCCATTTTTCTGTTGTGAATCCATGACCGGCTTCCTGTTTTTCCCATGCATTGAGGTCCATTCTGTCCTCGCGACATTCTTCTACAATTGCAAACCATGCCAAAGATATGAAGCTCAAGAAATGTAATCTCTTGTCTGAATATCTGTTCACAGGGTTGAATTTGGGATTCAGTTATTGTGTCAGATTTATGGAATTAGAATTTCTATGTTTCCACATTCTAATCTCCTAGACTGCTAATTTTCCTACTTGATTCCATCACGCCATTGTGTGGTGTTATGAAAATGACATGGTTAGAGACTGGAGCCTCGATCCCAGACCTCTAAGGAGGGAAAGAATGTGAAGACTGGAGATTATAATCCACTCACCTCTGATAAAGGAAGAAGAGGGGAATTTTGCAAAGGAGATGAACATGCATGCATATTGCATTAGAGAATGAATTGGTGAAGCTTCTAGATTTATTTATAAATCTTATCGCGTGTTCATATGAATGTGTGTGGAAGTTTTGAAATTTGTGTCCATGTCATGAGATTCTATGGGCATCATATTTTCGGCTTCCATAAATACTAGGTTGGCCATGGAATCAAGTTTTCATGAGAGTTCTTTGAAATAATTTAGATAGGGTTATTATTAATTTTTAAAATATAAATGACATACATTTGCTAATAAAATGGAATTTTAAAATTAGAAAAAAGATATATAAGAATCTCATATGGACAAGGATAAAAAATTCAGTGACTCTTCAAGTCCAATTGTCTCTACACGTTGGCTTTGTATGTCCTTTCATTCCTTGGTTTATATTTTAAACCCCCAAATATTTGAAATATAAATGGCTAGTGTAAAAGGTCATAGAAACGAGCGTGGTGTTCAAAATTAAGCTACTAAGTACCCAATGAAGAAGTATCGAGGAATCATTAAAGTTAAATGGGTGTCGTGCAAGGATTATGTGTTGAGTAATAAGCTTGGGAGGAATTTGTGGAGAACAAAACTATAAGTCAGTATTCATTTTTATAGCCATGGTAGGTTAATTATACATAAGAAACATATAGGTATTGGATCAGCTTAGAGTTGATCAGCATTTCATACTCCAATTTTGATCTCAATTATGTCGAATCAGTATCGAGCCCTTGGCATCTAATTTTAAGTATGTTGATCATCTCTAAAAAAAGGGAAGATATTAATTTTAGTTTTATCATATTATTTTTATTTATAATTTTATGTGATTGTCTATTCCATGCGTTTACCCATTCGAATGGGTGGTGGGTTACTTTTGGATTTAGGGGTTGGTGCAAGAAGTGTGCTAATTGATGCATTTTAAAGGTCCTTATACATTACCGACTCACCACAAATCTATATGTTATGGATAATGGATGGTTGTAATAAGTTTTCTCTATGATATAGGATTTCCTACTATCATAGATTTGGTAGATTAATTTACGGATCTTTATAATACAATAGAAAATATTCATAAATGTAAATTTGGTTTATTGATTGAAAAATAAGATAAATCCTTTATAGATTTAAATTTGGTTTAAAGATTTAAAAATAAGACAAATCCATTTTGTATGGGATCATAGTTTCATAGAAGTTTTTTTATTTAATAATTTCAATTTTTATTTGATTTTTAAAAAAATCACTTTAATTTATATAATTTATCATTATTTATTATATATAATTGATCATTATTATGTTCCTTCCATGTGAGGAACATTATGTTTTTGGCTATTTTCATTATTTGGGTGCACATTTTTCGAGGCATTATTACATGGTTTATCCTAAAGTTTTGTAACCTGACGTTTGAATTAGATACAGGACCCAGGGGGTGGTAGCGGGAGCTAGGGAGTGGCGGCGGGATGTGTTAATGCATCAGAATAGGGGTTCCTCATAACTAGTGCCACCCCATTAATGTTATGCATTGGTGTTTGCTCTAAAACAGTGATCAACATTCCTCACAACAAGTGACAGAGCGTATTCATGACTGCAACGCCACAATTTCCACGTCTAGATTTTCTCTATGTAGGGGATCTCGGCCCTAAGGTCACTGACTCCCATCTCGTCCAGTTCCTAATTCCTCTGGGAAGGGTGACCTCAGTTTGAATCTTACGCGATAGCAATACCCAACACTCCATCCTGCATGATGGTCTGCAACAACTTACCTCTCTCGGCCAAGGCGCCCTGCCTCACCTCAAGGTCAACCTCAAGTGGCTATGGCCAATGTACTCAGATGGTTGACAGGGTGAAGCTAAGAATGGAAGGAGTAGAGGCAAGGAGATGAGATTCAATGTGTTGTTTTTTCTCAGATTGTTTATGTTCTACTAAACTTAATTGTTGTCGGTTCAGGTGATAAAATTGTTGATCTTTTATCTCCATGAGATTGGAACAGTCGAACTTTGAATACAAAGTTGGACGTTGGTGAAGGTCGACGTTTGGTCGTAGGTCAAAGTGTTGGGCAGGAGTCAAATTCCATTGGAATTATTCTTTAGGTGAATGAGAAGAGGAATCGTAATGCATGGTTGAATATGGGTTAACATTAAGGTCTACACTGGCCAAGTTGGTGTCGAGCCACTCAGATCGATCCATAGACATGACGATGTGTTGTTGTGTATCTATTATCGTATCGCAGTGTTTTGCCTCGAGTTTCAGCATCTTCTCTCGCGCTTCATCTAATTCTCTGTGAATGGATCTCACGACCTCTTGGAGGTGAAACGACCATGAGAGGTGCTACTTCAGTTCTTCCATGTCGTGTGAACATATGATATAAATTAAATAATAATGATTATTTAATTTTATATTTATGAATTCAAGGTTTGATATCCTTTGTTTATGGCACTAAGAGACCAAGGAGCGATCACTGTTTTCTACTTTAATACAAAAAAAAAAAACGATTCTCGTCCATTCGAAACGATGAATGACAAGGAGGAAAAAAAAACGATGAGTTAATTTTATTTTTTTTCCGGTCTTTCCTGCTGAATTAATTGATTAATTAGTGTGCTTCTTCTCTGTATGTTTAGGGACATGGGCCATTGATTCTTTGAACTAAAAACAACTAAAAGGGAGACCCATTCGTATCACGTGGTGTCAGCGAGAACCTATAGCACATAGGAGTGGAGTCGGAAACATATTTATCAAGGTATGTTTTGAGCCTTCCCTGAATTTCATGTTTTGTGGAATTTAGGGTTAGGGAATTAAGATGTGATTGTTGTCTAATTGAATTTTCAGACATGGGTTGTGTTGGATGCTTGCAGAATATTAATGAGTCTATTTAGCACGCAAGTCTTCATGGATTGGATGGGAAAGGTAAGGGATATGGATTTGATCATTTTGAAATAGAGGACGCTACAAACACAGGTATTGAGAATGTTAATGGGATGTTGATAGAGGGCAATCAACTTATCAAATACATGGGAATGGATGTCTATTATTTTTCTATTTCCTAGCCCCACATATTTCCCAGTGGGTTTAAGAAACAATGTGTTCACATATATAAATAAATGTACGGAACCATTGATTTCCATGACTCTTATTTCCATTTTTTATAAATTTACACAGGGATCTTCAAGACAAAATTTTGTATATTTGCAAAAGAATGTTTTCGATATTTTGGAGTCCATGTCAAGTACTGGGTCACTATAAATGAATCGATGGTATTCTCAAATTATGGATAGGATGTGGGGAGTTACGCCCCCGAACATTGTTCGTCTGGATTTGGAAACTTCACGGTGGGTAATTACGCAACAGAACCTTATATTGTAAGCCACAATATACTTCTTGCACATAGTGTCACTGTAAAAAATATATAGGACCAAGTACTAGGTGAGATTATATCTTGTTTTCAATTTACTGCGCACCAAAATCGAATATGGAGACATACATATTTTAAATGATACATCAAAAATAAAATGCAGGAGAAGAAAAAAGGTTCCATAGGCATATCACTTGTAGTGAGATGGGTGGTGCCATTCACAAATTCTTTTGTTGATCAACGAGATTCCTAGAGAGAATTAGACTTCACATTAGGATGGTATGGAATGCATGCAATTTCAAACAGTTGGTAGTTTTATGATAACTCTCATGATGCGAATGTCAATTTGAATTTTGGATAGATGTATTTCCTTATGCTAATCCATTCGTCCTCCTACTTTTACTCTTTTGCCCACTCCCATTAAAAATTTCATACATGATGCCATTTATTCAAATTCAAATGGAAATGATGTTAACGACCTGTAAATATGTTTGAATAAATACAGGTATGAAGGATAAAGTTTCTAAACCTGACAAGGATTCATAGCCATTTTTATCTCCACATTTCTTGCTTGCATCACCAATCTGGCTACACTTGATGTTAATGTAACATCCCGTTCTTGCACACTAAGCGAACTTATTCTTTGAGGACACTTGCTCGCAAGTGATCCAGATTTTATGCTATTAAAACATTGATTTTGATTATGAAGTGTTATGGGTTGGTGACCTGTTGTTTTATTGCATTGACATAGATAGGTGCTATTGATTCGGTTTTACTGAGTGTGTAGGATTTTCGACCTCGAGGATGCAGAGGCATCGATGGAACCCCTTGGACTCCGGATCGAGTCGGGGAGTGTACCATTGGGGTTTGATTGTTTTATTGTGATATTAGTGCATCTGATTAGATGATATGATTATGGATATATTTCTGACATGATTCGTTGATGATGCAGGTTGACAAAATCTTGCCGACCAAACTCACATGTGGATTAGAGGGGTCACGCACGACTACCAGAGATATTAAGGGAGAGGTGTGGACAGCATCCCTGCCACAACCTACTATCACTCCCGTCGTGGCTCGAACTGTAGGTTAACGTTTACCTAGTTCGAGAGGACCCGGGATGTCGTGAGGGCAGACTGTGACAGCCGCTCACAATGATTCTAAGGGGCGCACAATAAGGCGGGGGCCTTATTCCTTAGAGGCCCTTACTCTCCCACAAGTTCACCTAGCGGAGTATTGAATACAGGGGTTTTTGATGTCTACCAAGTCAATCAAGAGGCGAGTGGCACCCTTGGAGCACGTGGTGCGTCTTGAAGGGCATGCCACACAAGAAAAATGGAAAGAGGCGAGTGGCACCCTTGGAGCACGTAGTGCGTCCTGAAGGGCACGTCGTGCGAGGGAAAATTGAGGTGAGTGGCACCCTTGGAGCACCTAGTGCGTCCTGAAGGGAACGTCGCATTGTTAATAATAAATGAATGAACCTAGATGGCCTTAGGACGAATAACATGATAAGAATTTTTAAAAACAATTTCCCTAATAAATTGTCACCCAGCACGAAACTTTAAGGTCTAGGTCTAAATTATGCTAGTGGTAAAATTTTATCTACTTATTTAAAATATATATATACATATATATATATAATAAAAATAAAAACAAAATAAATAATAAATATAATCTTCATTAAATCTTGTAACAAGAAGGGAGTAAGCAATTTAATTGATTCATAAAAATCTGTTAGGATAAAATTTAAAAAAGGGAAACAATTGTTTTACTTATTTTACGATAATTTAAAATTTATTAATTAAAAAGGGAAAAGGGTTAATTTCTACACCTGCCAATTTGAGTTCTAAATGAAAAGGGGAAAGAGAGAAATCTAAAATATTTAGGAAACTAGGAAAAGAGGGAAACATAAAAAGAAAAGGGAAAGACAAGGGAAAAAGCAGAAAGTCAAACTTAGTAAGGTATCTGGTATCTAAGAGCTTTCTAATTTTA
>JASDQU011441010.1:0-19686 GCA_032191745.1 Picea mariana
AGGACAACCTGACCATGGCACAAAATCGCATGAAACAACAAGCAGATCAACATCGTAGTGAAAGAAGTTTTGAAGTAGGGGATTGGGTGTTTTTAAGACTACAACCATACAAACAGATGTCCCTCAAGCAAGCCAAGAAGGATAATAAATTATCACCAAAGTACTATGGCCCTTAGAAGGTGTTGCAAAAGATTGGTACTATGGCATACAAATTAGAGTTGCCTGCATAATAAGTCTCGGTCGATGGGGGCTAGCGCTTGGCCATATGGCATGCGCCATATGACCAGGACCCCAGGTAAAGGGGGATGGCACACCCAAAGGTTTTCCAATGTGGGTTTTTGGACTTTATATTATGATTTTTTATGATTTTAATGTTGTTTTTAGTGGATTTTGGCCATTTTTGGGGGATTTGAAGCCTAAAAAGAGGCCAGATCTTGGGGGAAAGTTGGGATTTGATTCTCAAATAAAAAATTATATAAACCAGGTGTTTTTGACAGTCCAAGGAGGTGGAAAACAGAACAATTATGAGGAATTGCAAAGCCTAAGACATTTTTATGCAGGGAAGTCATTGAGGAAGCGAACTTTAGAGGCCATTTCCGGGAGCTACGCTCAACCTTTTTTAGTGCCTTTAGTTGTGTTGGATTCTTGAGGTCGATCAAAAAAAAGTAAGACCAATTTGTAATCCTTTTGATGCATTTATGATGTAATTTTGAAGCATTGAATATTAATAAGAAATCCTACCCCACTGAGACAAAGGCCCAGAGACGTAGGCAACCTTGTCGAACTTCGTTATCAAGCTTGCTCTTATGGTTTGTTGTTTCGTATGTTTACTTTCTGATTTGAATTACACATGATGGCTGAAATATTATTTCATTAAGTTCTTCTTATTTTCTTAATTCCTAAGTGGTAATTGAACACATGCTTAAAACTCAACTAAGTCTTTAAAAGAACATTTTCATATCAAGTGGTATCAGAGTAGGTTGACAGTTGGTTGTTTGAATTCGCATGATTACCAGGGAAAAGATAAGTCGTGGTGAAGGTGATATTGTCAAAGGAGATCCATAGATTGGATCAAGAAAGAGGTCTTCTCAAAGTGAGAAGATGACATCTGAAGAAGGAATGTGTCAGAATGGGATAGAGTTTCAAAAGACAATTTTTGCCATGTATGAGATGGTAAAGGCATTATATGATGATTAATTGGAATAGAAGAGTCCTTTCCAAGAGTAATATTCAAAACAAGACAAAAGTGAAGAAGGAGAAGATCCTCCTAAACCTCCTCCTTCACCTCCTTCATCTCCATCATCATCTTCTTCTTAAAGTACAAGTGCAACTTTTACCACAAGAAAACATTCCCATAAACGTAAGCATGATATGACATTACTTAAGCTTGATGTAAAATTTGAATTGCCTATGTATGATGGTGAAGTAAATGCTAAGAGGATTGATAATTGGGTCAGAAAGATGGAAGTTTATTGCAGTGTACAACAAATCAAATATGAGGCAACCCAAATCAAATTGGCATCTCTTTGTCTTGCAGGAGAAACACTCATCTGGTGGCAGAGTAAGTTGCAACATGGTACAAAGAAAGTTGGTAATGTATTTCCATTATGGAAAGATTTTGTTTTTGCACTTAGAAATCAATTTTATCCTTTGGGTTATAAGGAAAAGGCTCTAGTTGAATGGAAAATTATTAAACTAAGAAAAGGATAAATGATGCAAGAATACACAGATGGATTTTGTAAGATGGCATTAATGTTAAATATTCCATTACATACATAAGAAACTATTATGAAGTATATAGGAGGTTCACCTGCACATATTTGTAACACTGCATTTATGTTTGTACCTACTAAAATTGATGAGGTCTATGTCCAAGCAACATATATTTAAGCAGGGAAAACATGAGTTGGTGTATCAAGGGAATCGTCTTCAAGGAAAGAAGACAAAATAAAGGGGAATGTAAAGAAATAAAATTTAGCTTCAATGAAGGAAGGGAATCTCTCTTCCAAGAATTGCAAGAAAGAAGGGAATGATGATGACCATTGCTAGAAATTGCGCCCAAAGAAGAGACCAAAGTGGTTCAAAGAGAGGAAAGGGAGGCAAACAGTTGTGATAGCAACATGGCCAACGGACTAGGGTATGATTCAAGTGATGAGTCTAAGATTACATCATTTGGTTTGACATGTAAAATTGGTGATGGTTATGATTCTAGAATTAAATTGTTTTATATAAGGGTCATAATGAAACATAATAAGATCGACACATTGATAGATAGTGGATCTCAATCAAACTTAATTTCAGAAGAAGTGGTTAAGAAATTGGGATTAAACACTAAGATGTATCACAAACTCTATTCACTAAATTGGATAAGCAAAGATAAAAAATTTCCCATAACAAAGAAATGTATCATAAAGTTTTCAATTACATCTAAGTATGTGGATGATGTAACATGTGATGTGGTGCCACTAGAAACATGTGGAATGGTATTAGGAAGCCCTTATTTATATGATCGCAAAGCAATCTTCTACAAGGAATAGAATCGATATCACTTAACTAAAGAAGGAAATGAATATGTTGTACATGCTCATCACATAAAAGAAAATCAATCTCTTCAAATAACAGAACAATTAAGGAAGGAAACTTATGCAAGTAACACACCTATAATTGTCCCAAGTAAAGCAGTTGATCTTAAACATGAACGTGAGATGGTTGTAGAATGGAAATTCAATCATACATTGCTTCAAGATAAGATAATGTTGTGCAAGCACATCAAACATATTGGTTCCATTTCAGTCATATTTCTGATGTTATCACTGCTAATGTTTTCAACATGGATGGTAGTGGATTCATTAAGGTGTGAACGAGTTTAAGTGGCTAACAATATGCTTTTGGTTGTCATGGTTATTTTTCATTTGATTATGATGTGACAGGTGAACATGACATAATTTAAAGACAAAGAACAAGTGGGGTGGTCTATCCCGCACTTGATGACTGGTTAATACCCTTTTGCAGGACTGAAAGGTCTTAGTGGGGAGGTGTGATCCAAAATGGATCCAGGAAGGCCCAAAAATAAAATTTCTTGGAATAGCAAGAAACCAACGCCATTGCGTTGGGCTCATCGCACTGATTCCAACCATATATTGTTTTTTCTAAAAATGGACACCGTATGCGAAAGTTATCGCGTTCTGATTGATTTCCCAAATAGGCAAAAATGTCAACTGGTCAAAGTCAACATTCAATAGGCTGTATTGCTGATGTCAAAATTACATCATCATGACATCAATAGGGACACATGGCAGTATGAGGAGATGGCACGTGTCACTCACTTTTGGCATTTTCAGAGGCTGATGTGGACCAATAAAAATTGACTCATGGAACTATATGGACATGACATGTGGCACTATGTGAATGTGACATGTGGCCATACTGAATGCGAAACTGGCCCAATGGCAGTATGACAGGTGGTAGTATGGATGACAGGTGGCAGTACAGATCCTGACGTGGCAGATGACTAGGTAGGTGACTTGGTAGTATGTATGATGATGTGGCAGGCTCAGGGTACGACACGTGGCTGTACGACAGTGGCGTGGAAGGTTGACAGGACAGTGACGTGGTGTTGACTATGTACTGAATATGATGGTGATTGGACAGTATGGTCCAATCATAAGGTGACATGTGGCCCAATCAGAGGGCACCACATGGCACCCCAGATTTGGCCATTATGGCTCAGTTCAAAAAAAAAATTCCCTCAGCAGGAATCGATCATGCGACCTATCCTCCATCTCAAGACTTTGGAACCACCAATGGACCGACCAGTCTAAGTTATTTCTTATTAAACTATGTGGCCGAATTTTTATTTAAGTTGAAGGTTGGTGCATTTTTTGGGATAAGCCTTAGTCGACGGGGCCCGGTGCTTGGTCATATGGCACACTCCATATGACCAGGAGCCTAGGTAAAGGGGGTTCGCATGCCCAAATGCTTGCCAATGTGGGTTTTTGGAATTTATATTATGATTTTAATGTTGTTTTTAGTGGATTTTGGCCATTTTGGGGGGATTTAGAGCCCCAAAAGAGGCCAGATATTGGGGGAAAGTTGGGATTTGATTATCAACTCAAAATCCTATATAAACCATGTGTTTTTTATAGTCCAAAGAGGTGGAAAACAAAAGAATTATGAGGAATTTCAAAGCCTAATAAATTTTTATGCAGGGAAGCCATTGAGTAAGCGAACTTTGGAGGCCATTTTCGAGAGCTTTGCTCAACCTTTTTCAGTGTCGTCAGTTGTGTTGGATTATTGAGGTTGAGTAGAACACAATCATACCAGTTTGTAATCCTTTTGATGCATTTTTGATGTACTTTTTAAGCATTTAATATTAATAAGAAAGCCTCCCCCACTGAGATAAAGGCTCGAAGACATAGGCAACCTTGCCGAACTCCATTATCAAGCTTGTTGTTATGGTTTGTTGTTCCTTATGTTTAATTTCTGATGTGAATTCTATATGATGGCTAAAATATTCTTTCATTAATTTCTTATTATTTTCTAAATGCCTAAGTGGTAATTGAACACATGCTTAAAACTCAACCAAATCTTTAAAACATCATTTTTGGATCAATAGAGGATCTTAAATATTCACTTGGAGATTTACTTGCAATACTAGATATTTATTTTTCTACATCTAAAGCTTCCTGCAATACTTTAGTCAAAGTATTTTAACTTGTTCTTTTAACAAAGATAACAATGGAAACTGGTAAAGCAGAGGAATTAAAGTCAATCTGAATGTCTAAACCAGACTTGGATGTTTCAGGCATTTTATTGAGAAGTTTAAGGAATATTTGATTGAAATATTTGACTCTTTCTTTGGGACCCATTCTAATGTTGGATAATTTGACTAAAAAAATAGATGAATATTTATCATCCCCAAATTTCTTAATGAACAAATCCTCAAAAGTATCCCAATTAGTAATGGAATTGACTTGTACAGAAAAATACCAAGAAGAAGATTCTCCTTCGAAAGTGTATGGGAAAAGTCTCCATGCAACATCTTCATGCTCAACACTTCTCAGAATAACATCTAACATAAATTTGTTGATATGATCATTAGGAGTTTCTCTTGATTGAGGATTAAATTTTGGCAACCAATTATCTGGATTTTTAGGTAAATCATGTTGATTTCCAAGAACATTGACTGCTCTGACATTTCTCCAAGGCATTCTCGGTAGTCCAGCCATAGTATTTGGTTTACAAGGAGGTGATGGAGAATGATATTGAATAGGATATGTATGTAGAGGATGCGTTGAGATATTATTACTACCAATCATTTTAATTATGGTTTTTCTGATCTGGACAGGAAATTGAAAATGAATAGGTTCAATACCTAACCTCTATCTCTGTGCTCTTGTAAGAACACCTAATTCTTGAATGAAAGAATATCTAGAATCAGAAGATCCTTGAGAAATTTCTCCTTGATTTCTAATCTCTTTTGTTTGTTTCTTTATTTGTTGAAACATAGGAGAACTAAGAAAACTGGAAGAAATATCACTTACACTTCTACGAATTAGGGATTCGGATTGTGTAGTAACAAAAGATAATGTGGGAGAAGTTGATCTACTTGAATGGTCTTTGTTTTTTTTATTTCTTTGGCCATTTATTATTATATGTCCCTCCTTCTAGCGCCAAAATGTTTATGGTCAAATATGACCATATTCAACATGAAGGAAATCACTCAGTCAAGATCTCAATTAAATCTTTATCCATTGTAAGTGGCGATTCCGACTGGTTTATGTCCAATTACATAAAACTATCTAATCTAAGATATATACACATTTTAATCAATTGAATATTTTTACCTTTTATTGAATAACAAGTTAACATATCAATATATACAGATATTAAACTATATACAATAGAGAAATTAATTCTAATTTTCATAAAAGTTACCTCTATGAAAGAGGATTTGTTTTCTTTTGAAAAGTATGTATAATAAAAGTAAAAGAGATTAACTAAAGACGAATAAAATTAAAAATAAAAATCTAAACATTGGGCCCAATCATAAATAGTGTATGAATATAAGTAAAATAAGTAATGCTCTTAAGATATAGATATTCAAAACAAATATTTAATTAAATCAACTGAAAATGAATTATTAAACCTGATTAAATAATTAAAACAGAATTATAATCCCAACAGTAATTGATATACATATTAATCAATGAAATAATGTGTCAAATAAAAAATGAAATTGATTTAATTTATTAACAGTAATTAAATAAATCAACTTGTAATATCATCAACACATAATCTAGATAAAACTTTGATTTAAAAAATAAACAACTCAAATACCAATAATAGTACCAAATACCGGTTGTTTGTATTAATATTCAAAGTCATAAAGCGATTGAGAATAATGTTTCAAAACCAAAACTTGTACAACTGTGTATAAGCTCTGTTGTCTTTCCAAAAAACTAAACACTCCCCATTTCTCATTGCCTTTCCTTCACTCTTTATATTGAAGGAATTCAAAAACGAAAATTATCTTCCACAACCATAAACAGTGATCCATTTAGAATGGGAAAATAAAAACATTGTTTAATTCCCCAAACTAACTTGAAAATAAAATTACTAACTGTTAAATGTTTGGAAACTAATTTTCTCATTTCCTGCATTTTCCAGAACATTCTTTTTACACCTATAAAAACAAAAGAAAAGAAAAACATAAATTAATAAAATACAAAAATGAAAATTAGAGTTTCTACATAATTTGAAATTATGTAGATACTTTTTTATTAACTAAAATTAATGAAAATGAAAACTAAACTAAAAAAATGCTAAACTCATACCAATAACCAAAATATTTTAACACTGATTATTACTGGGAACTATCTTGAAATCGGAATTAACACAAATATTAACTCCTCAAGAGTTAATGTTAACTTCATATTTATTTTTGCCTTCTTTGAACCCCAAAACTTGTCTTCTTTGGCCATCGATCAAATATCTATTCTTTGATATAAGGAGTTTATTTTCTAATTCCAAATCAATTATATTATCCTATAACATTAAAACCACTGAATAATATTTATCCTTCCAAACGAAAACCTCTAGATTTGGATCGGTTTCAATTATTTCCTTTTCCTTTTTTTTAGAAAGATTTTCAATTTATTTATGTGAAGAAATGCGCTATGGGGAAGAGACTACCTGATTCCTAACCAACTCTTCATCATCAACCTATATAGGAGAACTAGATTTCTAGGTTTTCCTAGACTTATTTCTGAACATTCTTGAAAATGTTTTTTCTTGTCTCTTCTTCATAAAATCAACAATATTAATGGAATCATCATTTTTTGTGGTAACAGGTGGGTCTCATTCAAATGAAAGTGAGGAAACTACAGTTTTCTTTGAAGCTTCAGAAGAAGCCTGAGGTGCTTCACTGAAATCAAACAATTCTAGGTGAAGGTTAAACTTGATAGTTTGACTGAGATTAACCCTCATGGTGTTTTACTGAGGAGAAGAAGCATGAGGGTAAGGAAAAACAAAATATTCTACAGGATCTAGAGTTTCCTCCTGACAAAGACAAAACTATGAACCTGCTTCATAATTAACCTGAAAGTGATTTATTTTAACAATTTTTTCCAAAGAATCACCATTTTGTTGTAACTATAATTCAATTAGATTTTTCACTAAACTGTGATGAACGACATTTCTTTTTGAACTGAGCACTTTCTCTGATAGAAATGTTCTATTTTATACATTCTTTTAAGAAATAATTTAGGCATGTTCAACTCATAATCCATGAAGACCATTAAAATCAGAAAGTGATAAATAAAGAAAATACTATATCTACCCTCATAGGTGATAAACCCCTTAACAAATATTATAGAAAATGCCATTTTTCTTAAATTGAGGATATGGGCACACCTTTATAATCCTATTTGAATTCAGGAGAAACCATAATTTCAGACCAAGGAATCTCCTTCCCCCTTTTGGTTTTAGAACAACATTCTCCTTTTAATGGAAATTTAGTAGCTCTGGCTATTAATTATTCATCTAGTTGTAATTATATATCCTCAATTTTGGCGCGTTCACCATTAAAATTTTGTGTGAAATATTTGGTGACCTGTGTGTTATGACCATTAAACATGCGCAAACAAATTAACCATCCAAACTTATGAAAATTTGGAAAACAACACCCATGAGCTTCTATAAAGTCGACAACGGGTTCTAATCAAAGAGATACAACATATTTGATTTTTTTTTTTAATCATAATTGAATTTGAGATAAAAATATTTGATTTTTTTTTTTTAATCAAAACATTTATCATCCAAAACATAAAATCTCATTAATGATTGAATGAAACTCAAAGAGTTTAGGATAATGTCCAAAATTGTCAAAATTGAAAACATTATTTAAGTAAAATAAAATTTCATTTTCCAAAAATGAAAAAAGAAGGGTCCCACATCTTTATTTATAATACAGAATTTGGGAGGTTGTTGTCTTCTATGACAGGGATATAGGCAGGAAATAGAGGATCTAAAATAAAAATGTAATCCTATGACTCATCCTGAGGTTCGAGAACAAAGAGAACATCAATCCATGCTCCAGATAGCGGAGATTGCAAAGGAAACAAGGGAAGTCGCGAAATTGTTCAATAAAACTATGTTGATTTGGACCATTTTGGAAGAGGATGAAAAGGTCCAACAATTGGACCAACAAGAGGAGAAAATAAGTGCTTCCATACAGGAGTTAAAGAAACGATAGAAAAGCATGAGAATTATAGAGCGCTTTAAGGGAATCTATGAAATGAAGACTCTGCAGACATAATTAAAGACAACACAGATGAATAAGAAAGAAAGACAAAACCAATTGGAGCCCCTCCAGGAACAAGCAACACAAATGATTATGTAATTGGAGGAAGAGAAGACAAACATGGCATAGGAACATTCAGAGAGCACAACATTACTATAGGAATAGATAATAGTACAGATAGTCGAGGCACTAAGAGACAAAGTTGCATAGGTGAAGGAAAAAGGAAAGGAACTAGAAGAGAAGTTCCATAGCTTGGAAAAGACTATACAAGGAGCATGCACCACCTGAGTGGCTTGGGAAGAGCCACATGTCAATGTTGGGGGCTTATTGGGCATAGGCCTATTTTGGGAAGAAAGTGTATTTTGGGTCCATGATTATTTTTGGAGAAAGATATGTTTTGGGGAAAGACCTATTTTTGGAAATAAATACCTAATTTTGGAGCACATGCAACAAGTGGCAAGAAAGCAACATGCATAAAAAGAAGGAAAATCAACATGTAGGAGAAAAAGCAATGTGGCGTGCAGACATACAAGACTAACAGTGATAGGGTTAGGGTTTTTGACAAATATTGTAATGGTTATAAGCCTATAAAGTAGTATAAATAGGGACATAGGAGGTCTAGGTGAGAGAAATGTCAGTTAAGTATTGAGAGTTAATTGGTTGGGAAGATAATGATTGTAATAAGTTTTGTGGTAGAGTCAAATAAGTTAGTCTTTTGAGGGTTAGGTCATAGGCTGAGGAGCCTAGTGTAATATAGTCATCCTCACAAAGGGTTCTTACCCTCATTTTGATTATATTACTAAATATGTAATGCATGCAATGCAAGATTTTACAGAAGAGTAAATAAAGAGCAGAGAATCCAGATATTTATGGACCTAGCCCCAAAAGAGGGTGAACCATTGTAAACCTTGTGTTCTATGTGATTTTTAATGAATGCTTTACCTTTGTTTTGATAATTAGCTTAAGAATGAATGGTTAAGGTAGTTATATCAGCATGCATGCATAGTTTTAAACATGAATAAATCATAGAAGAAGATGAATGATTAACAAGGATAATGTATAAGGAAGAAATAAGTCACACATAATCCCCGCTAATTACTAGACTACAGACACTTGAGTATTGCAGTCCCCTGTTATCACTGAAATTTTGTCCGCAAATGGTTACAAGAATACAACATCACCAAACACCTATTAGTTCATTCATGGCCGAAAAAATGCATTTCCAAGGGGCACAAACTATACAACTAGTTATAAAAAAAACCTACGCTCAGAATACAAAGGTAGCACATGCATGTGCACCAGTTAAAAATGCCATAAAAGCGCATATGCACCCGATGCTTGACTATGTACACAAAAAGTCATGCACACCTAAGAATGACGCATTTATGATTATGGTCGACCTCCCACCCACTTTTGGTTCATCTCCCAAGTCAATTTGACCCTCAAATCCAAACTGAATCTGAGTGGGGGGTTGGTCAAAGACCTAAGGGTACCCTAAAGGCCCCCTTGTTCACACTAAAGACCTGTTGGATAATGCCTCAAATATTTTCTATAAAAAGAGGCCATGGGTGCACTATATTTTCAAGAATCTCATTGTATTGGTATGATGCCTCTATCCTCCTATAAGGATTCTCTTTCCTTATCAGAGCATATTAGCATCATCTCATTAAGCTATTCACCTCACCTCTTGAGGGAATAAGCTTGGATTTCTTCACCATTTCCCTTCTAGTTTTCTATTTGTAAGAATATCTCTCAAATAGGGGACTCAAGAGCCCTTCCTTTGAAGAAGAGGGGATACATAAGCCCCCCTTTTTCTTTGGTGTTTTCCCACTAATATAAACTCTCTATTGGTGGCATGAATATTGCTCACTTGTTTGATTAATTTTGGTTCTAATTTCCTTATGCATTGTAGTTTTGTTTCTTTAGTGATTTGCTTAGTTGTTTATTTATTTATTGTGCTTGCTGTGTCTAACTCTTGCACTAACTTTTGTCCTATTCAGTTGACCCAACTGGACTTTTAGGTGTCCCTGTTTTTCTCATCCAAGTGGAAAAAAGGATACAACATCCCCCATAAAATCTATCTCAGGTGAGACTGTGTTGTGCATCCTGTGTGTAGTGTTGCATTCTGGTTTACCAGGAGGGCCGATAGTTTTGAGGGTTTTGTTGGAAAACTGTTTGAGATCAGAACCTAGGTCAACCCAATAAGAAGTAAAACCCAACACTCTGTGATCCTATTTTTCTAACAAAATAGAAGGTCATCATAAGAATGAGTGTCCAATCTTTGCGTAGTACTTGGGAGTAGGAATTCTAAATCTATTATCTTTAGGAGGACCATGGTGTGAGATATGTAAAACACATGGACATGATCCCTATCATTGTCTAATGATGCAAAGTATCAAATGGTACATGTTGGCCCTTGAACAGGTTTTGTGGAAACGTTGGTCATGTTTGACCAATTTTGGGACTTCGATAGGATAATCGAAGACTGAGTGCCAGGCAAAGCGGAGATCGCAGAATCTCGCCCCCCTTTTAGGGATTTTTGGGTTTAGGGTTTATGTAACGGGTATGGGATGTTGTCCCATGGGTTTAGCCATGCCTTAGCCCCTTTTGTAATGTATAAATAGGAAGCTAGGTGATGTAAGTAAGATAGATGTGGTGTTAAGTGCTATATTGTGTTGAGTGTAAGTGATGTAAGTAGTTGGATCTATGTCATTGAGTTATCTTTGTGCATATTGTGTGTTGAGAACTTGCAGAGCTAAGTGTAAGTGACTGTAAAGAGGCTTTGTGTTGTGACCTRAATTGGGTAAGGAGGATCTGGTGAGGTGCGCACAGATATCCTATCCTATGTGGAGTGGGTTTTGATGATCTGTGCATGTAAGGATATTGACAAAATATAATAAAKAAGATGAAGAGTTGGTGGACATAGCCCCATGATGGGGGTGAACCACATATATCCTATGTTATGGTTGCTTTGTGCATTATGGTTGTTATTTGAGCTATGCTTAGTATACCAATATATGTTAGATGCATCTGATATAGTAGCTTAATGCTTAGTAATGTGAATGAATACTAGATAGGATCTATTTCTATATTCTAAGTGATTGGATGTGTTAGATCTTGTTGAATACTACGTTGTTTTGTAATTAGGTTTTTCTCTTGTGAAGTGGATAAGGAATAAATAATAATGAATGTCAACTAATAAGTGCTCTATTAAGTATTGTAATCATAGATCTGTGTCCCAACCAGGTTACAGACACTCGAGTCCTGCAACCCCCCTTGCATCTACCTCCGGTGAGACTTCATCTGCTTCATAGGTGGTGCTGAAAGGGAAGGTAGTTAGGGTTTTTTTAGTGTGTTGTTGAACCGTTGAACCCTGGGTCTGCCCCTGTGCCAAAAAATTGAATAGAAATGAATTGGGCGAGCTACCTCATCAACCATTTAGAGAAATACTTCCATGAAGCTTAGGATAAAGGATATGAGTTCCATTTCAACTGGTTGTTGGTCCTCATTGCCTTCTTTGTGTGGGAGATGCCGGAAGGAGCGAAGTTCCCTAATATTGAGTGGTCTAAACCTCTCATTATGAAGTTCACTATGATCTAGTACTCGTGCAACATGGCTAAACAATGGACGTAAAACACAGTGCTCCACACCTATTACCTACAATTGAAGAGGGTTATTGAGTCTTTCCCTCGTATGACATTGAACATCCTGCACAGGTTTAGGCCATTTGTAAAGTTCTATGCAGATAGACATTTTATTTGTATCACTGCACGCGGAGATGAACATAAAGAAGAGATTCAATCCTACTATAATCTCACTGAGGAGGACATGGAAGAAACAACTAAGGAATGCCCTGCAGAGTTCCTTATACTAGTCGACTAGGTAGAACTGTACAACCCCAACCTCATCAGTAGTCCTATGGTCACTCGCGAAGAATATGATGCACCTAGCAGTAAAATAAGAAAAATGAAGGAAGAGGTATAGGAGCCGAACAATGCATCAGAAAAGACTACTTCAGATTCACCTAGAGGGGGAGGAGGTGACGAAGTAGACAAGTAAGAGAAAGACGGGAAATAAGACAAACAAGAGCAGGGTGAAGTAACACCTCCTAGGGATCCCCTTGATGAAGCTGAGACATCCAAGAAAAGAAATGTTTCCCCCACGAAACCTACATCACGAAAGAAGTCAAAATCCAATAAACCTCCATTTCAGACTATGCTAACTGTGGATGATATCGACCTTATCATTGTCGCTGTATCGGATATCTCAGAAGAAATTATACAGGGCAATGAAGCAAAACATGAGACCATGTATGATAGGATTGCAACAGAGTTGAAACGGGTACAACAAGCCCTCTACTCCAACTGTGCAGTGTCTATTGCGCAATCGTCATCAGAAGGTGTAACAACCAAATAAATTTAAAGAATCACATTATTTCGTAAGCAATTTATTTCATAAACTGAGACAATAAATTCATAACATAATATTGATTTTCATAACAGCAACTTCAGTAACTTGGATTTTATCATTGAATAAATGATTTCATGGCAGAATGAAACAAATACATAAATTAACAATTTACCTGGTTCTGATGCTAATTTTTGTCGCCTGGATGCCTTGTTGTTGCCTTCCTGCTACCTGATGCACAGACCAACATTGCCACAAACAAAAAATAACTGCCCAAACCTACTGTCCTCCTTGCCAACTAGGAAAACTACCTAGCTCCAAGATATCTATGGATATCTTGGCCCCCATGCCCAAAACCTCCAGCAACCCGGTGCCTCAACTGATCAAAAGTGCCATAGCCAGAACTCTACTGCTCCCTGCAAATTTCACAATCCTCCCAGAATCCATCCTCCGTCCCATGCCCCTCACATCCACCTCCCTTCCTCCCTTATTACTCCTTCACCGCCTCATGCCTTTACTCCCTTACCTACCCTCGTCCCCATCCTTGGTCCTTCCTTTAATGTTTTTATCTTCTCGGGATTCATAGGCTATCCCTTGTTGCATACGCAACCATTTTATATCATATACCATTAATCTATTAAATCCATTACACAAGTTATTAAATGTAGTTTGAAGTTAAATTATTAATTAATTAATCACAATTATAAACTTTAATTAATTAATAACTGACTTAATTAATATCATTAAATCATCTTTGTTTAATTAATACCTTGTTAACACAATTAATCCCCTAATTAGTTTTACTTGATAATTCTTAAACATTTATCCAACTAGGTTCGTTACATACACCTTCAGGAAACTTCGTCCCGAAGTTAAGGTATCTTATGGTACAAAGGAAAAGAGCATGGTTCACACATTCACAACAAGTAACTGACATTATCGGTAAGTAAGTCAAGAAAGCTCATACCTACTAGTGTATATGTACAAGAAATGCATGTGTATCTAGTACATGCAAATCTCGTGCATGTACTAATAATCAAAACTGTCATCCTTTAGTAATTTATGTATGCATTCAATCCAGTCAACAAGACTAGTCTTTTATAAAAGACAACAATCAATCAATTGTTTGAGAATTTCTTTAATTACATTTATCTGGTTTAACAATTTTATTTTAAACAACTGTGGTTTAGTTATGTAATAATGAATATCCATGTATACACATTTTTCTCTTCTTCTTTTTTTGAAGGGAAGGAATTAAATTCCACCACAAGATAGATCTCCATATTGTCTCAACTATTACTACTCATCCTTCCTCCCTAACCTACTTCCGTCAATATTCATATCCTTCCTCTGATAGACTATCTTGGAGCGTCAACTATATTGACCTAACTCCAAATAGAACCCGTAAGTGGAAGTGTCGCTATCTCGACCAAGCTTCCCTAGCAGGCAATTGACAGTCATCATCACATGTCTTGGGGAGCGTGAACTAGCACCATTCTCCCATGTCTTCAGGTTTTGGAGGATACACGGTGGGAAATGCCTCCACCCCTCCTAATCATATCTAGGGTTCACACCCTACAATGAAGGATACATGGTGGGAAACACCTCCACCCCTCCTAACAGAACTAGGGTCAACACCCTACAATGGAGGATACACAGTGGGAAATGCCTCCACCCCTCCTAACATAACTAGGGTCAACACCCTACAATGGAGGATACACAGTGGAAAATGCCTCTACAATGGAACATAYAGGGGCACCGTGTTGCTGGAGGTTTTGTCATCGTTTATTCGGTTTTGGGTAGTGTTAGTACCAAAATCATGCACTAGTCCACATATCATAGCAATGCATCCAAATCAATATAAATTTCACATACATTATTCATACCATAATGTTTCTCGGTTAGTGGTCTTGATATCCACTTTCATCATCATTATCTCTTGGCTATTTCATAGCCCATAACCTATAGGTTAGTCTGCAACACAAACTCATACATTTCTATGCATTATCATCATATAATTGCATACTATCATCATTTCAATTTGGTATCCCCGTACCGATACATTAACATCAAGTTTTTCCCATTAGAATTAGATTTCATAATATCTCATAATTCAAATTTGACACCCATTCACAAGATTATCTTTTACCCAAAATAGACTTCATCGTATTCGACACCATTCTAATAGTATTTAAACATTCATTAAATTCACATTCTCACAATATGTCGCATCATATACATCATCATCAATAACATTTAAACATTCGTAAAATTTACATTCACATAATAGATCGCATTACATGCATCATCATCAATAACATCTAAACATTCATAAAGTTCATAAATTTTAAAGTTTAAGTGTATCACTTAATAGTTTCACTGTGATTAGAAAATAAAGTGTATAGGCCTCAGGTAATCCTGGTTGTCTAAGTCAAAAGGTGGTGTTACATACACCCCATCTTTGAGAAACATGTTCTCGAGGTGGTCAAAATAGTGATGGATAGTCTCGCTGTAGTGTCTCAGTGTCTTCCCAAGTAGCAGATCCTGGACTATACTTGTCCCACTGGACCCTAACTTGGTCTACCAGACGGTTCCTGAGCTATCGGACTCTACGGTCCAATATGCATAACGGTTCTACCGTGAGAGTTCCCACGTCCGATACTTACAATTCCTTCCAATTTAGTTTATGTGATTCATCAGCAACATAATGACGTAACATAGATACATGAAATACATTATGCGTTTTATGCAAGTGGGGTGGCAGTACGAGATGATAGGCAATGGGTCCAATTTTCTCGTGGACCCTAAATGGCCCTATAAACCGAGGTGACAATTTTGTCCCCTTCCTGAATCGTATGGTACTCTTATTAGGCCTGATATGAATGAAAACATGTTCTCCCACTTCATAACTTCGGTCGATCCTGTGTGCATCTGCATAGTTTTTCTGCCTATCCTGTGCTTCCTTTAGTCTCTTCCTAATTTGAATCACCCGTTCCTCCATTTCTTGAATCAATTCTGGCCCAACTATTACTCGGTCTTCTAGTCTATCTCAAATCAATGGTGTTCTGCATGGCCTTCCATACAAAGCTTCGTATGGTGGCATTCCGATGGAACTATGATAACTGTTATTGTAGGCAAACTCTACCAAAGGTAGGTAATTCTCCCACTGGATTTGATTATCCATTACATACATCCTAAGCATGTCTTCCATGACTTGATTCACTCTCTCAGTTTTCCCATCTGTTTTAGGATGATAAGCTGTGCTTAAGTTCAACTGAGTCCCCATTGCTGACTCTAAACTTGTCCAAAACCTAGAAGTGAATCTGGAATCCCTATCTGAAATAATCTTCTTTGGTATCCTGTGAAAATGGATAACCTCGCTTATGAACACTCGTGCCACATCAGTAACATTGTAAGTGTCTCTAATCATAATGAAATTAGCACTCTTGGTTAACTTATCCACTATCACAAGAATGGCATTGTGTCTATGAGATGTGAGCGACAACTCTACAACAAAATCCATAGAGATGACTTCCCACTTGGACATAGGGACATCATGTGGTTGTAGGAGGCCTGCCGGGTGATGGTGGTCGGCTTTCACCTGTTGGCACTCTAGGCATTTGGCGACGAAATGGACTACATCGCGCTTCATGCCTACCCAAAAGAAGAGCTTCTTCATATCTGCGTACATCTTCTTCACACCTGGATGTGCACAATAAAGTGCTCTATGGGTTTCCCTTAGTATGATGCTTCGAATATCCCCATTCTCCAGGATGTACATCCTTCCTCGGTATCTTAATAGTCCATCTGTTTCCAGACTATATCCTTCATACTTTGGAACTAACTGCCTCCCACTTTGGAGGTTTGAAGTAACCTTTAAGTACCAACTGTCTCCTGGGAGTTGTGTCAACATATGTTTCCTCAGATTGACCTTTAAGGTTACCAAGGAGAAGATACATGGTCTCCTACTCAAGTCATCTGCGACCACATTTTCCTTTCCCTTTATGTAGGAAATACCAAAATCATACTCACTCATAAACTCACTCCACTGCCTTTGCCTAGCATTTAGATCTCTTTGAGTAAAGAGATGTTTTAAACTTTGATGGTCCGTTTTGAACTCAAATTTTCACCCCACAAGATAGTGCCTCCAAAGTTTCAGAGCTAGCATTACAGCTGCCAACTCTAAATCATGAGTCACGTATAACTCTTCGTGCCTCTTCAACTTCCTTGACGCATAAGCTATCACTCCTCCATCCTGCATCAACATGGCCCCCAACCCTTGTTTCGAGGCATCCATGTAGACCGTGAAGTCCCTTTCCATATTCGGCACTCGTAGAATTGGCGCACTAGTTAGTAACCTCTTAAGCTCAATGAATGCACTATCACATTCTTCTGTCCATTCATACCTGAACCCCTTGCGTTGCAAAGTGGTGATGGGTTTCTCTATTTTTGAGAATCCTTCCACAAATCTCCGGTAATAACCCGCTAGCCCCATGAAGCTTCTCACTTCATGGGCATTTTTCGGCACTGGCCATTCCATAATGGCCTTTACCTTTTCTGGGTCCATAGAGATTCCTTCGCTGGAAATGATATGACCTAAATAGTGGATTTCTTTCTGGAAGAAGGAACACTTCGATAGCTTCCCAAAAAAATTGTTCTCTCTAAGACAAGAAAACACTATTCACAAGTGTTCCTCGTGTTCCCTTTCATTCTTGGAATAAATGAGTATGTCATCTAGAAAAACTTGTACAAATCGATCTAAGTACTTCCGGAATACGCCGTTCATGAGGCTCATGAATACTACTAGCGCATTAGTCAATCCGAAAGGTACCACAACAAACTCGTAATGTCCAAACTGAGTTCGAAAGGCAGTTTTTGGGATATCACCTTCCTTAATACTTAACTGATGATACCCTGATAGAAAATCGATCTTTGAGAATACCACTGCTCCTTTCATCTGATCGAAGAGGTCATCTATTCGCGTCATTGGGTACCTATTTTTCACTGTAGCACGGTTCAAGTCCCTGTAGTCTATACACAGTCGTAAGGATCCATCCTTCTTCTTTTACCGGTGCGCCCCAAGGTGAGACACTGGGCCTTACTAGCCCCAAGTCTAGTAACTCCTTCAACTGCATTTGCAATTCACAAAGTTCCAGTGCCGTCATTCGATACGGAGTCTTAGATATTGGTTCTGCACCAGGTTTTAGCTTAATAGTAAAATCAAGCTCCCTCTCAGGAGGTAATCCTGGTAACTCGTTTGGAAAAACATCCTGAAATTCTGACAATACCGGGTACTGATCTAATGAGGGTCCCTTCCTTTCATTCACTGCTTCCACTACATAAAGTCAACACCCTTGTCTCAAGCATCGCTTAACCTTCATAGTTGATATAAAGTGTAATGACACTTTTCTCTGTACACCCTGGATCTCTATTGGTTTTCCTTCATCATCAACACAAAGCACCATGTTTGCACCCAATTCATCACCTAGTGAGCAAATCGAGGGTGCTTACATGCCCTGTTGGGTCTTGCAGAGCATGACAGTTGTGGAAGGAAATATTAGAGGAAACGAAACAAACTATAAGCAAGAATTACATTAAAGCAAACTAAAACTGTGAGCATACGGATAAAGAAACAACAAACACAAAAAAAGACCGATATCACCAATGGTTTTGAGCTGGTCAATTGATGAAATCAGAGCACAATGAAGGAAGAGAAAAGTGGTTCCTTCTTCCCCCAAAGGAAGGCTCTTGAGGCCCTCACAAACTTGCTTTCCTTACAATGCAAAGAACTGAGAATGATGGTGAAACAACTCCCAGCACATCCACTCAATGGAGAGGTGAATGGATCTGTGAAATGTTGCCAATGCGTTATCATCAAAGAATGAGTCCTTGACAATCTTAGCAGCATAACAATACATGAAATTCCTTGCGAAAATGATGTTTCTTCATGGCTTTTTATAGCAGATCATCGGGCAATTATGTAACCCCTTCAAAATGTGAAAAGGGGCTCTTTAGGGCTGCATTAGGTCTTTAACCYGCCTACCCTGTGGATTCAGCTTGGATTTGGGAGTCAAATCAGATTTGGAGCTAGTCCATAAGTGGTTGGGAGGCCGACCAATTCAATAAATGCACCGTTTTAGTAGGTGCACGGGTTTTTGTGCTGACAGCCGCACGTCGTGCGTGCATGCGCGCATAGTAGTTTTGTGCATGCACACCAAACTACTGTAAAGCGCCCTTCAATTTTTGGTTACTTTGTATAGTTTTTGACCCTTCTAGAATGCTGTGAAATTAATTCGGTGCCATGAATGACTTCATTGCTATTTTGACGATGCGGATTTCTTGTCGCCATGTGCGAATGAAATTTCAGTGATAACAGATGCCCCCTGATGGATGAGGTTAGGAGCATACGTATAGCCAAAATCCATCAATGTTTCTTCTACTGAGAATGTTGTTGTAAGGATAGCAATAGTGGGACC
>JASDQU011441011.1:25260-35456 GCA_032191745.1 Picea mariana
TCTAGACTAATCCTAGAAACATGCCTTCGAGGTAGCACTTCTAACACATATGACAAGACATACACAAACCATGGAAAGACTCCATTGTTGATGTCGATGGACTAAAGATTCCCCAACACCAATATCTCGACCTTTCATGGGGCTAGGAAGGAAGAGACGAGAATGTTACCCTAGGTTTAAAGTCCTGACAAGAAAACACATTAAACTTCAGGCTAAATCTCATCTAACCTAAAATCCAAGCATGGAATCATTTTTCCTTGTATTTTCATATATTTTTAAATATTTGATTTTTATGTTTTTGTGTATGAGATAGCAAAGTTAAAATCAAACTTAAAAGAAATTAATAACTCAAGTAAAGATGTACAAAAAAAAACTCTACTTAATAATATTTTGTAAGAAAATATCTAAAACAAAACTAATGAAGAGTTAAGTTAAATGTGTTGATGATAAAATGAGTTAGTTAAAAGAAAAGTTTGTTAAACAAAATACTTAAAGATTATTGAAATAAACTATAGTAATTATGTAGTGATGTAATACTTTTTAATTTTTCTTAAAAGATGGAATGTAATAAATAATAAGAAAGCTAAAATAAAGAAAATAAAGAAAGTAAAGAAAGTTTGTACCTATTAAAATTGACTAATTAAAATAAAATACAAGAAACTTATGTACAATGGTTTACAAAAGTAATAGGTCTATCAGTTTATTTTTTAAAATTTTTAAGTGTTGAATTAATAAAAACATGAAAGAAGATGACATTTAAAAAAAATAAAAATAAAGAGACAATTCCAGAGTGTAAAAGAATTTAGTCTTTATTTAAAATGCTCATACAAATTCTTGAATTTTTTAAATCTACAATCCTCTGTGTAGACTTGGTCCAGGTATTTAGCCTTTAGCCATTCTAGAACGAAGTTACAATAGAAAGACCAAGAATGAAAGAAGAAGAAAGCTGAGCCAAAATGGAATGGAGAAATGGTGGCGATAACTCAAGGTGAGAACCTTATGAGAACCAACAAAGCTCATCCTCTCTTCATCCCTTCGCTATTTTACAAGACCTCCTCTCTCTTCAAGTTCTTTTCCTCTCTTTGGGGTTGTCTACTACCTGTTTTATATTGTTTTGGTGAGTAGTTATGGTAGTTAAGATTGATGTGGTTCTAACTAGTTGTAACGAACTGCTTCATTTTTATTTAATAAATATTCGTTTATCTACTTTGCTTTGTCAATTCTGTGAAACAAGAAACCGCCTCCCCAAATTTATTTGAAAATTATGTCAATAATGTTGAAAGTAACTTGTTAATATACAACATATGTCATGAGCATATTTTAGCAATGGACCCCGATTCCTTTGCTTTTGTAGCATCAAAACTACCAACTGCATAATTTTCGACTATCATGTACAGAATTCGAGTTTTATACACTAGGCATCGATGCTTGATCAAATTGTTTTGATAAGCCTGGTGGAATAAAGGAAAATTTCTCAGATGCTTATTACTATGGATCCAGTGATGCTCCACTCTAATACAATGATCATTCATCTTTTGTCACTTGGTCGACATCTCCATGAAAAATTAGTAATGGGGATAAAACCTTATCCAATTGGCTTTCTATCTCTGATGTGGTTTTGAGCATCTTTGTTGCAGTTCTAAGGAATAACTTATCCTTGTAGGCAATTACATTTACACTGCCATCTTTTGTTTTCTTGAGATCCTTAAAATCCAACTCTGATATATCTTTCTGAGGAAACAATTGTTTTTTTGGAAGGAGGCAAGATAAGAGTTTCACAACCTATAACACTTTCTAGGGTGGAGTGACATTCTCTGTAATCTTGCACATAAGAGCAACAAGAAAATTCCCATCCAATGCAAGAGGTTGCTTCAAGTGAACCTTCAAAGCCACCACCCTAGCCATGGACTGTCCAAAAATGAAGCTTGGAAGATCCTTGAACTCCGGCTGTGCCCTAACTTTGGAGAAATGTTCAATAACATCATTAAGAAGTTCTTCAAAGCTTGGAATATAACCATGTGAACCTTTCGAAAGGTCAAACCCCTTTAGAGGAAGAGCCTCTGGAAGATATTTTTTTGTGAATCTCTCCAGCCCTCGTGAGTCTGCTTCATAACTCTCTTTAGTCTTTACTCCTAGTGGTAACATCTCCAAAAACAACAACCCAATAAATTGTAGATATTGTGTCTTTCAATGTGCCAATAGGTATAACCTATGAATATTCTTTAAGGACATTGAGCATTTTAAACCTACTAACGAAATCTCTTTGGGGTCTTTGCAAAGTTCTTGATTGTGCACATTATATTGAAGGAAATTGTTGCCAACAAATCCATACTATTTGAGTGCATTTACAGTCCATTCATTTACAGTGAACATCCAACACACTATGATCTTCAAAACAAGCAAAATTCCTTCCTTAAATGTTCAATATCCATAAACTTCATAAGATCTATGCTCCTTTCAATAAACCACTTTGCATCGATAATGTCAACCAAAAATATGAGTATATCCATAAACTTCATAAGCTCTATGCTCCTTTCAATAAACCACTTTGCATCGATAATGTCAACTAGAAATATGAGTATGTTGTATGATCTCGTGCATATTACACATTTTTTAGAACATTTTTCTTAATTATCATGTTGAGTTCTTCTAATCGAGATTTAAAAATGTGTTCATGCCAATAATACCAAAGATTTTGCTATCAAGGAGGCGTAATTTTTCTAGAATACTTGAATACACAATGTTGAGGCGATTAGATCCAGAGTCGTGTTGCTTTTTTTCGGGGAATTTCAATCATTTTGTTTGGTGATTGTATGGCCTTAGACCATGGAATAATCACACAGAACATTAAATAAAATCCTGTGTAGTATCCATGCTACTACCAGATATTTCAAGACTTTCCATACTCAAGCCTCAAAATTATTTCGTACAGAAGAACTTTGTAACATGAAGCTTCAAGCAACCATTTTACCTTCCATTATTCTTTGCCACGTATCTACTATTACTTTACAACATATACCTTTGAATGTGATGAGAGTGGGAAGATATAACTAACCCCCTTCATCAAATGAAAAGAACATGACACTATAGTAATGTATTTCTTGCTTTTGATATGAAGTTGGATAATGTTAAAGCCATAACTCACAAGGAAGGTATAAACTTTGGGTTAGGATATGGAGAGTGGATGGTGAGTTATATTTGGGAAGTGAGACATGTTGCATACCATGGGTTTAATATAAAATAATGATGTACTCTTGAATAATTGGTTGGGCATGGAATAACCTCAAATTCATACTTCATAAAACATAACATTATAAGGTTATGTCATAGTTACAGAAGAGAGGCATGAAGTTTATTTTTGGAAGGTGAATTATGAGAAAAATAAAAGGAGCATGGTTGATATGTATTTTGAATGTGAAGAGTGAGAAAAGGGTCTTTCTTAGAAATAAGTCAAGTTCCAATAACATTGCGCTATCTTAAACGAGAATAAGTGAAACTTTGTGCAAGTAGTGTGATTCGAGAGGGAGCTTGGAAACACTTTGTCGGCTAAGTACTATTGACCAAAAATGTAGTCAACATCCATTAAACACAGTGGTTATATTCCAACCATCATAGAAAATATGTACAAAATATTGCACTTATGTACAAGGGTCCACACACTTCCCTGTGCTACTTATTGGGAAGAAGCATGTTATTTGAATCATCAACATATGGATATTTTTGCGGATATGGTTCATCATCTAAATTATATTCCAATTCTAAGTCAGTTTCGTATAGATATGTGTTGATCTCATCATCACCAAGCTTGTATATTAGGACACCAAATACTGAAGCATCAAAGGGAGGCATGACATCCCTGATATACCATTGATTGGTAGCGTAAATTTGATATGAAAATTTCCATCTATATCACTATTGGTTTTGAATTACTTGAAATGGGACAATATTTGCATCTTCAAACTCAATAAAGAACAAATGACCCAAGCCATGCCTAACACACTACTATATATGAAGGTTAAAATAATGTAACCTATTTGGAGCAAAAATATTTGCACTACAAGGGAGGAATTTAATAGTAAATATATTCCAATAAGGAGACCATAAATGAGAAGATGCAGTCAACACACTAGAAAATCCTATAGATATATTTTTTTCTTTTTAGATAAATGCAAGAAGACATTTATAACAATAAAATTAAAGATAGGGCTCCCTAAAAATTAATCTAGGGTAATCTTTCCAAAGACTATTTCTAAAAAACAAAAGATTAAAAATTTCTCTAAGGCTATACTATATGAAAAATACCATTTACAGAGAATATAAGACTCATTTTTCCAAGGACAAAACTTAATGCAAACTAAAATATCTACACATTGGGAACTATCTTCTCACTTGATCCTTGCTTGCTTGTAATCATGGAGATTCTATGGAGAGGAAACTGGAGATCATCTTTAGATTCAGAATCTGAAATAAAATCTTCTTCTTCTTCTTCATAGAGGAAAAAAATGTCTTCTCTTGAGGGATGTTCATCAATTTCAACTAATACATAGTCACTTACTCTGAAGACTAAATCTCCTAATAAGGATTTGATTTTCTTTGAATCCTTATTTTTATTTGGACATTGATTAGGAAAATGACCATATTATTTGCAATTGAAACATTGCACCATTTTCTGACTTTTTTTTTTGTTTGGCCGATACTTTAAATAATTTTGTTTCTTTCTATCAAATTGTCCATATCTAGAAATTAAACTAGTATTTCTTGTAATTGCAACAAGATCATTCGCATCCCTTATGTTTTATTGGTCTAGTTTGGATTTTGCAGCCAAAATCTTTTTAATTGAGATGAGAAGAACATACCTTGGAATTGACCATATTTTTCATGTTACCAATGGTTTTTTCAAGTCATTTGTTATTGCAAGCATATGTAATGACATATTCAACAATTTCATGAATATTTGTAATACTTTTTGAAGTAGGTCGATCAGGAAAACAACAATTTTATTAAATATGGCTTTAACCACTAATGTTGGAAAGTTACCGATATAATATGATTTCATTGTAAGATCATGCATCCCATCATACAAATACAACAAATCTTGCATATAATGAAAATATTTAGTTTTCATAGAGGGGTCACAAATATGTTGTGAGAGAAACATTGTTTGTTTCTCCTTTTTCTTATCTATAAGACTGCTAAAAAACTCATTGATTATTGTTGTTAATAAATAAGTAGGTCCTACGTGGAAGAGTTGGTTTTGATAATCAGTACCAAGGGAACCTCACCAACATTTGAGATTGTCCATAAAACCAAAATAAAGTAATGCAACAACTTCCATAGGTTCTTTTCCTGATGAAAACATTTGGGTGTTTTCCCATCCTACTATGCCATGAATCATTTCAAGAATTTTCTTCTCAGAATGATTATGTATAATATAATAACTATTTTTCAAGTTGTAAGTTATTGTAGTGGAGGATAAAGGCTTAGAAGTATGCATTTATTCATCAACAATAACTTGGCCAAGAATTTTAATTGTCTTTACCTGTTGTATAGCAAGCTCGGTTGTCTATTGTTTCTCAAGTTCTTTGGCTTTTCTTCCTACAACTTCTTTAACAATTATTTTAGAGTTTTTTTTTCTCTTCATGAACCTGTTTCATCTCTGTCAAAGATAATATATGAACAAAATCAAATAAAGCATATTGTTATGTAAAACTATCTGCATAATCTAACTTACCCATATTTACAATTTTCTCTTTTCCTTTATCTGTTGTAGCATATGATCTCGACAGTCCTTCCTTTTTATCTTCCCAAAGATTCTAGGATAAAGTTGTAACATCAACCCAATAGAGGGGTTGAATTTTGAAGTACATCCCTAAAAAAGAGGTCTCACTTTTTTTTTTCTTCGTATTGGTTTATTTTGGCTCCTTGGCTTCCACTTGCTTAGTAAGCTTATCACAATCTCTTTCTATTCCAATTACAACAATGGTATATTATTGCATTAAAATGTGTTTCTAGTAATATTGATGATGTTTCTAAGGAAGTCCATACTATAATAAAAAATGTTGATGATCATCTAAGACATATGTTTTCTATAAAATATGTAGTGACATAGCAAGTCATAAAGAACAGAACATGGATTGCTCTCATACCAATTGGCTCTCACTCACCCGCTAACACAACATTGATACATTAATGAGTGAGAGGATCACTTCTGGTATGGTAAGAGAGATATGTTATTTACATATAAATGTAGGAATATCAACCATGAAATCAATATATGCAGAAATATCACAGATGATAACACAAAAAATAATGCAACAATATATGAAGAGTACAAATAGAATGCTTTATATTCACATAAACACTTACAATACAAGATAAGAGATATATTTCCAAAACTCAACTCTTTACAACCTTGTTTCTCCATGACTCACTCTTTCACAACCAAATATTACAAATGGGAACTCTTCTCAAGCACACTCACTCTCGATGCAAGGTGCTTAACAATGAACCTACAACTTTCTTTTATAACTATTTGTTGATGTTTTTTCATGACACCCATAAACTAGGTGATTTCAGTCAATACTTGAACCTATGTCTCTCTCAAATGGAGGCCAAAAATTTGAAATCTAGGATGTGCCAGATAACCTTCACCTATTTATCATGAAGACCCAACAAGTTATTTTTCTAAGAATTCATCGATCTTGATACAGACATGATATTGATATGATCGAAAAGACTTTGAAAGTCCTAGAAGGTTCATAAGTGGTGCCCAGAATAATTCATAAGATTCGGTAGTCCATATGCTAGTCCATATGAATGATGAATTATGAATTATGATGAAATCTAGTCTAGTGGTGTTGCAATTATTCTTCATGCAAGGCCAACGGGGATGCTTTCTCTTTTGAACAAAAGAAAAGAAAAGAAAAGGATACCAAAAAGAAGGAAATTGCTTGGGTTCACCCTCTCATTGGATATCCCTATGTGTCAACTTCGTCCAGTTTTACATGCATAACCTCCTCTCATATTTCCCCACATTGACCAAACACTTAGTTTGTTTTCTGACACTAATTCTCTACATTGACCAAACACTTAGTTTATTCTCGGATATTTTTTTATGTTCCTTTTCTTCGCATCCTTCATCTCATTTCTTATGTTAAGTTTTATCCCCCTCCCCCACCTCTCAATAAAAACTCCAACCTATGATAGCATGACACATGGAAACCCCTTGACATTTAGACACATGACAGTGAACTAGACCTATCTCTAAGTAACTCTTGGAAGGCATGGGTTCGACACAAATAATTGGGTGATGAGGTGGTGACCAAAAAATACACTATGCAAAAACTACGAAGGTTCCATGGTTCTGTTTATTTTACACACAAATAATATGGGGATGCCATTTGTTTATAAACATGACATGAGTACCCTCCCACAATGCATGTGGGATAAATAGGGAGGATTTACAAATCAAAGGCCAAGAATTCATGTGGAAGAATAAGTCAATGCTTGCTAAGTCCCTATCTTGTGGAGGCCGTAACTTGAGATATTGATGTCCAAATTGAGAAAACAAGAGCTCATTGGAAATATAGAGCCATGAAGAATGATCTGGAAATGATTTCCATTGTCAGAATTGTAAATTCTAACCTTGTACAATATCTACTATAAACAGATATTCAGAAAAGAATAGAAAATATACAATGGCAAATACAAACATTACACAGAGATTTTTCCCCTGGAAACCCAAACCGAGAAAACCAACATATTCTATATTCATTCAATGTGTTACAATGTTTACAATACAAAATACATATAGGAGTCAGTGGCATCCAAAACCCTAACCCAATGACCTGGATTAGTCCAAAACCCTAATTCATTAACCAAAAATAGAAAACCATTGGCAAAGAAACCATGTGCCAAGAAACCACCTAAATATAATGCGGTCCCAAAAAATGTGGTCTCGACAAATGTGGTCCCGATCTAGAAAAAAAAATCAGGGGCCGCTACCCCCAAACCCCCACGTGGGGGGCTCCGCCTCCCTGCACCCCCCCTCTTACCCCCCGATGCATATGCTCTGACAGTACTACACATACAAAGAATATAACACATACCCAACATGAATGATATCTATCATGCCCTAAAAATCAAAACACAATTGTGGGCATTTCTAGTTTGGAAGAAAATTATTTTGGAAAATTGTCTATTAAAAGAAATGTATCAACGTCTAAAGTGGGTCCCAATTTAGGGAACGAATATCTAAGTGCACATTTAAGAAGGGATTTCAATAATCATTGATATTTATACACAAATGGGTAAAAGAAAAACCCTAACCATAAAGCAGCTCCAAGAAGATGAAGACAATATTATAAAAGAAGATGGAAGCATATTCAAGAAATGAGATTTTTGTTGGAAGTGAGTTTTTCCTTTCTATAATTTGTGAATTGTCCTGCTTGACTTGCTCCCTTGTCCTTCCTTCTGCTTGATTCTTTCCATCAGTTTTTCCATGTATGTTTTGCAACAGGAATATCTAGGTCTAATTGGCTCTCTCTACATTCTTCCATTTATTCCCCATGATATTTCAAGTCCAAAGGAGAAAAATCCTGGCTTGAAGAAAGAAAATGTAATTTGTTTCAGTTTATCTAATTTCCATTAAGATCTTGTTGAGGTTGTTCAAGACCTCTTGTTTCGCACATTGTTAAACTTGTTACATTTGGGATATTATTATTAATTTCTCCCAAAAAGCACTCTTCAAGTGTCATTTTGTTTTTATGAATCTGTGTGGTGATGATATCAATGGATTCTTGAGCACGTGATGCTTTTCAAACTCTTTGTTATTAATGAAGCAGTCCCTTAAATTTCTTTAATGACCTGTGTTAGCACTCTGTAATTTTCCTAAGGCTGAAAAGGCAATCGCAGAGGCAACATCAGAACCACTTTGAGTCTTGGATCTAGCCCTCCAAGACTCAGAGAGGGATCTCTCTGTCAGATATAGCTTTGTTTTAACTTTAGATATTAGGCTAGTTAATGAAAACAGGTGTGTTTTGTTGCAAAAGGGTTTTGAAAGTTGGTTGAGACAAACTGCACGTCCATTGGGCTATGGGGTCTGTATTTAATCAAATCTGAGAAACAACCAGAAATGACAAAGAAAACCTTCACAGGGCGAGATAACACCCTCACTGGATCTTTAATAATTTAAGTGATGGACAGAGGAAAAGAAAGGGAAACCACTCCAACTAACAAGCACTTAAGAATCTCTTAGTTGAAGATATTTAGAGGATGAACATTGAAATCTTCAGAATCGGAATCAGGGTATCAGAGATAAATCCTGAGACATAATGCTATTCATAAAGATTAGATTCAGAAAACACAGTGGTTACAGAGAAAGAAAACATTTACTGAGAAATCACATCACCAGTAAACATGCGCAGGAATCCTGTAAAGAGCCTCTTTCATTAATGGTAGATCAAAAATGTTACAGCTTGATAGCCTCCGGGGCGTGAAGATCCAACCCTATTACATTAAAATCATCTCAATATATAAGATACATCTCTTCATCAAGTTCCGAGAGTCGGTTCAACCGTCTCGGCCGAAAATAGCCACCATTCCCACCAAATTCGGAGTTTGTTGCCATAAAAAATGGACCGTTTTTCTGTGAAATAGTGGTCCGTTCGGACATGATTTTATCCTCAATGTTGACACTTGGGCGAAAAATGAAAGAGGTTATCGTATATTGGCATGTTCTGGACAAAAACCTCTCTCGGTTTCGCAAAATTCATTTCCATCTGGCCATGGAAGCTCCTGCAAAATCGGGACTGAAACGGAAAATGGCAAATCTGAAAAAATAGGCCTCAAAGATGCCTTCGACCCGCTCTGCTCGTAACTCTGTTTCAAAAACAGAAAAAAAGGTTTTGTTCCTCATCCTGTGCTGACCAAAAACCTCTCTTAGATTTTTAAAATTTGTCTCCGTTTGCTCAGGATCTCCGTCGGAAGAAGACATGGTAAAAATGGACGAAAATGGTGAAAAGTTGCAAAAGTGGTTTTTGGCGGGAAAAATCTTGGACCCACCCCCCCCCCTCGTTAAACGTAGAATGCCAGGGGGGGTCCGACTTGGAACCAAGGTGGTTGATCTTGGGGATTAAATCAGGGCCGTTGGAAATTGTGTGAGGTTTAATATGAACTCGGACCCCCCCCCCCCCTCG
>JASDQU011441011.1:55061-66996 GCA_032191745.1 Picea mariana
CCACACCAATGGGAACGAAGACAGTCTATTTATATATGATATAGTTGGGGGATTACATACTGGGAGTTGTCTTTGAGTATAAGAGCCCTTTCCTACTTTGGCTAGCTCCTTAGCAACATGAAATGCCTTCCTTAGGCGGGTCATCGGCCCTTTCCCCCACCCTTTCCTGCCTTCTTTTATTTCTTCTCTCAGGCAAGCAGGCAGGATGCGACACCTATATGCACTACACGTGCAGTCTTAGGTCAACCCACCCCACCCAAAATTTTATCTACCTAAGGATTCGGCCTTAAAGGAGTGAAGGAGCCCGCCTCTACACGCACGTAGGCTTATATAGACTCGTTATTTGGTTCATGCCTCAGTGATCAATATCCCCCGTTCATTTATTATATTACTCACTCGCATAGCTTCTATCAGCACGGCTCCCTGAGATGGGGAATGTCTAGTCTTTTACCGAAAGACTAGACTAAAAGGGTCAATCTTTACTGGGATACTGGCAGAGGGGTCACGGAGTTTCTATCTTTTGACTGGGACTACTACGGAGTTTTTGATTAGTGCATTCTTTAAGAAATTAAGATAGAAAACTAGATAAATTTTGATTTGAGGTGGTAGCTATATTTTGTAGGCGACTTCGTTTATCTTWTCTACGATGYTGAATGGTGTGTAGTATTTAGGAGAGTTTTTTTTTTGCAACTTCAAGTAGATTTGAAGMTRTTTRGCTTGACTCTTAGATATACTATGSCTYTGTTTTGAAAGGATCTTGGCATATGATGTTGGTCTTCATATAGTTTCACTTTTAATTGTGCCATTTTCAAGTTCTTTATACATTCTTTTGATTTCTGTCCAACATTTGTAGCAAGGTTTTTGTCTTTCCTTTGACATTTGCAAGATCAAGATTGATAGAATTTAGAGGGTTGAAATGGTACACTGCTCTGAATAATGTTCATGCCTGTTGTTGAATGGATGTTGTTCTTGTAGGAGAATTTAACGAAGGTAGGCTTTCTTCCCACATTAATTAATTGGATTCTACATTTTCTCTCAACATGTTTTCCATGATTTGGTTTATTCTTTTTGCATGTCCATCTGTATGAGGATGGTTTAACACGATGTGGGTTTTTTCTTTTAACTACTTTATTTTATGCTATCTTTCTTCACTTCCCATTTACTTTGACAGGTTTCCCCATTGGGGTCAGGAGTGCCTCAACAAGAATTGAACCTATGTCTTTCTAGAAGTGGAATTGATTCACTGTCGATTGGAGATGGAACTGACTTGATTTTCTATGGACCGGGGTGACTTTCACTTATGAAGGCTTCAACAGCTATTTCTTTCTAGCTTGTATTGTAAACTGTTCTCTCATGTAGTTCTCACAAAGTACATTTTTCTATGTTTAATATGTTATCAGGATCCCTGTGCTTCTCTTGCCACAGGGTTTTCAAATCCTTTAATGATTTCATGTTATTGAGGACCTATCTCATTTAAATTCTCTGCATGTAGATGCCTTTATTGCCCAGTAGTAGATAGAATTGTCGAAGAATAGTTTCAATTTTGATATCCTTTACTGCCAAGGCTATCGAACTGGTTTCCTGACAGCGTATGGGTTGTCCCAGTAACTTTTTCAAGTGTTTTTTTTTTATTTACTGATTGTAGGTTATTGAATGTTTATTTCATTTTAGCTTGTTTAGAAGAAGATGTCTTTGTTTTATGTATATCTCTTTCCAGACAATAGAAATGCTAAAAGTTGGTGTGTTATGTTCCTCTGATTGTGTGTCCTTTCAAGGATTTCATTATATTATTACTCATCAACAATTTTTATTTTAGAAGAAAAAAGCTATTTTTTTAGAAGATTTCTATTTTAGAAGAAAATATATTTCTAAAAATATACAGTGGCTTCTTACATACAGGTGAGGCTTCTTACAGGTTCTAAGGTGAACATGCCTCCTTCAGACTTACAACAATTTCTAAGGTTTTCTCATTTATTTCTGGGTCAATTTTGAGTAGGTGGGTAGGCCCCTGGCCCCAGATTTTAAACTAGCTCTCTAATACCATATGTAAGAATCTACTCAAACAGAGCCTTATAAAACAAAAACAAAAATGATTAAAGAAATGCTATCCTAACATTTTCACAATTTCATAACCAGCATATAACCATTCATCTTAAATAAAATTTATGAATAGATCATAATAAGCTTACCTAACAACCACATAACACTACATATTCATGAGAATACATAAATAAAAATACCTCTGTCTGATGCTAAATACCCGATTTCTGGTTTTCCTCTATGCTGCTCTGCCCAAAACCAAATCTTCCTCTCTGCCAGCTAGGAACAGAGCCTGTCCAGCTCCCTAGCTCCAGGATTCCGTGAGGATTCCTAGCCCTCGAGCCCAAAACTCCCAGCAACCTAGTGCCCCCTGTAACAGTTCAACCAACCTTTGAACCAGAAAATATCCTCAGCAAAAAATACAATCCTTCTCCTGCAATAATGCTCCTCTCCCCCAATTTTTCATAATCTTGTCCCAAAGTCCTCTGCCCCCTCATATCCTTTCCCATTCACCGCCTCCTCCTTCATTTAATGCCACCCACCTTATCCCTCCATTTACTACCTTATCACTCCATTTAATGCTTCATCCCCCTGCATACGTAAAGTTTTATGATAAATAAATAAAAATTATTAAGCTCTTAATTCATTACCCAAACCTTTAATGAGTTAATTAATTAATTAATTAATTAATCAATAGATATAAAAAATTAATAATTAATTAATTAATTAATTAATATTATTAATAAATAATCATTGTTTAACTAAAACATATTAGGATAGTTAATTATCTAATTAATTATACTTGATAAACCTTAAGCAATCATTTAGCTAGGGTTGTTACAAATTGCAAGACTCTGTTAGATTAAAGCATAATAAATGGTCCTTTATGTGTGATATGAACCACTCCTTTTTTATTAATTCAAGATCGAAGTATACCTTAATATACTCCAACAATGTTTTAGCTAAGTTAATAAGTTGTTTTACAACTGGTAGTATACAACTAAGCCTCAGTCCCAGTTGGACGAGAGCCTTTGCAACTCTGATAAATATGCAATTTTTGTATGTTTTGAGGGTTAAATTTTTAGTGAAAAGATTCAAGCATCAAAATTGGTTGGATCTTCTCATATTTTTAGTGAATATATATTGATGACAGCTATGTTTTCTTTATCAAGTCTTCATGTGTTTTAATTTCATCTTGGATGCAAATTGTGAGGCGTGCAATGTACATTTCCTTCTTCTTTCAGCTATTGTTCTAATTCATCTTTTTATTGTTATGCAACCTGTTAAACAACTATTGTTCTAGTAAAAATATTAATTATTTGACAACATGTTGGATGATTTGTATCCAGATATTTTTCTAGGCCTTAAAATATCATTTTAAGTCTTAATTTTCACACAGTAGGTAATTCATTGCATTGCTTATTGTTGTTTCCTCTACTTATCTTTCCATATCCACAATTGTTCATCAAAGTTCATACGATTAGCTATGAAGAACCTACATTCATATTGTTTGGCCACTCCAATCAGATTGTCATCTTTCAGAACCTATCATTTAGCTAACCCACAAACTTAATTAATAAAAAACAAACCTTTCTAAACTTGAGGTGGCCTAGCTCTGCCTGTTAGCAATTAGGTGCAGACTTTAGGACCAACATCTTCTAGCACCGTTTTCGGGGGATGTAGTAACAAAATATATTCCCTTGGGAAAACGACAAGGATCAGATCTGACCTTTGATGGTGAAAAAATATTAGACACATTCAGACTACAGATCATTCACCTGGAGACTCCATGGTTAAAGAATCTAGTGATGACTCCACAGTTTTAAGAAGTCATATTTTCAGATGTAAGCCATCTTGGCTTAGAGGCTTTCTCCTTTTAATTTCTTTGTTGTTCCCAGTTTTCCAAATACTGTTCTTACTATAGATGAGTGGGGTGATTACTTGCCCAAATTTAGAGAAGATAAAGATGATAACCCCACAGATCATTTGCTTGAATTCCATGAGGTCATGCATCAGTTGGGTATACATCATGAGGATGCATTAATGAATATGTTCATGTAATCATTAGAGGGAGATGCTCGTGAATGGTACCGATCCTTGCCTCCTTCTAGCATATCTTCTCTAAAACAATTCCATGCAACATTTAGTGATCATTGTAAAAGGTTTTTTCCAGTTGATTTACTTTTGGAAAACTATTGTGAAGAATTTGGATCTTATATTCAATAATCAATTATTAGTTCTTCTAGAAGTATAGATGAAGGGGAAGATAATGTTGAGGAAGAGGAAGAAGATTCATTATCAGTTGTATCTTCTTCCAATTCTATTATACAACAAGACGACTTTCAACATTCTTTTAAAACTAAAAATGTCGATGAGAAGGTAATAAATGATGACGTTAAATCCTTATTTAGTTTGGGTTTCCAGCAAAAGGTTTTTCATCTTTTTGTTCATGATGTAGCTAATGATAGTCATGACTGTGATCAATTTGTTGCTCAATTTTTTCATGAAGATTTATCACTTGTTTATGATTTATTTGAAGTTGAACAAACTCCATCTACTAGTTATGAAGGGGAGCTACCAAATAAACATTTCAAATCTTCTTCTATAGTAGATGTGGATCTACATTCCCAGAGATCGTTGAGCAACAAGAAATCTATAAGTATGGAAATGACATTTTGCAGCAAGAACAAGAAAAACCCATCAATATAGAAGACATACTCTTTCATTTCAAACAACAAGATGAGCAGTATCAAGAGTGTTTTGTTGCCCTTAATGGTTGTGAATCACATGAATTTCATGAGTTGTTTCAACTAGGATAGGAGAAACTCAGTCGTATTCATATAGTAGATTTCAAACAGCAGTGACTCAGTCTTCTAGATCAGTCGGAGTCTCCTCATGTTCTTGATGATCCCATATCTGATTGGATGGATCCAGTTTCAACAAGGATCTCTAATACTATAGTTGTTGGTGTGATGCACACAGTGTGTGGAAGTAAGTATGAACTACCATTACAATTTTTTTTCTATACGTTGTTGTCTTTTCATGTTTTCAACAACGTATATGAAGACATGCCAAGAACCTCATTTCTTGATTTGTTATTTTGGAAATTTGTTTATACTTGAGTATTCAATTTCAGTTGGTTAGAGTAGGGGTGTGTTCAACAAGCTCTTCATTCGAGCATTTCTTTTTTAGTTTTTTTATACAATAGATCAACAATAAGAATCCATATCCCAACAAAGGCACTAGGGTGTAGCTATAGATTAGTTAGTTTGTGTGTGAATAAAGACTCCATATCCCAACAAAGGCACTAGAGTGTGTTAGTGTTGTTGTTTTGATCTTCTTTTCAAGGACAAGAAAAATTGGTTCCATCTCTAAATATGGTTAGAATAATTTTAAAATTGGAAGACAGATAAAAATTTAGCAGGGGGGATAAAGTAGTAGGGGAACCCATATCATAGATTGCAAAATTGATTGATGACTCACACTCAATGCGGAAATAAAAAGCGCCCAAATGTTAATCTCCTAGAGTGGTTCCACAATTGAAACCATGGTATAACTTGTGAAGTACGTCGAAATTGGTGGTTGATTGCAGAAGTCAGAGCGGTGTGGATCCAAACCACCTTCAACAACCTCTACAATCACATGCTAATATCACATCTAGGGTCCAATCTGAGAGTTGCACGTGAAAACAAAACTTGATGTCAAGCCAAATCATCAATGAAAAAGTCACAAGGACCATGCTTTCACTAATGAAAGACTCGGTTGGTTCAAGAAAACTAGGAGGTTTGAAGAATATGGCAAAGTCATCATAGAAGGAGGGAGAAAAACATGGTGTACAAGCCATAACAAGAAAACCTTACACCAAACTCATTAATAAGTTGAGTTAAAATGCGGAGATGAGGTTGAACCCTGTTTTAGAGGATTTGGTTATCAATGTATATTAAAATGAATCAGAGGATGAAGAGAGTGCATAGGTCAGTATAAGAATATATACATGGTTGATAGACAGAAACAGAGGTAAGTTACATCAAGTGGGAGTGAGGTTTTGAGAGGTAAGGCACATGATCTACTGTTCTTAGCACCACATAGGGAAGTGCTATCCCTAGTTAGAGACAATGTTGTAACCTAGGTCTGCACCCATGCCCTTTCCTTCCTTGACCCTATACATCCATCAAGTCTGATTTTTGTTTTGTGTTTGTTAAGCTTATTCTCCATGAGTTAATCACTCAGCTTCAATGGCCCCTACCCGTATTTACTTATTTTGCACCATCTTTTGCTTTCTTGAAATATGATTACATGTTTTGGTTTGAGTTTGAAAATACTTGTAATCATGTTTATCACTAATTGAGCATGAAGCATGTCGAAAAATTCCTTTGTGTGCGTGGGAAACATCCAAAAAGAAAGACTCAAAAATCCATTTCGGGTTTAGATTGTGATAAAAAATAGGTTAAAGGTTAAATTTTGAACAGTGGAGATACAACAGTTAGATCATATCAACGGCTCTCGTGCATTCAGAGTTCCATAATCGTGCGAGGTTTAACCATAGAATAATACAAAGTTTCATTCTACGACTTCGGCATTCAGGCATCCTAGCTCATCTTTGTTTAAGTCTCACAAAACCCCAAAATGCAGGAGCCCTTTTGGCCCTTGGTTATGGAAGGTTGCGAAGATGAAGGAAAAAAGCGCAAAGTGCGAACTTCGCGGAAGACAAGTTGACTGAGATTGGGTCGAAGTGACCAAAAGAGAAGAAAAGACAGAGAGAAGTCAGAGAAATCAATTTGTTGGACAGAGAGACCGAGGAAGACAGATCAACAAAGAAGATGGATCGTGGACGACTCAACAAGCGGAAAAAGCCACCAATGGATGCTTTGGAGCACCTCGCAAAAAGGAAGGAAAGACAAGTTGGCAAACCCTGGAAAAGACGAGTCAAGTTAACCTAGGGTTTTAGACACCTAGAGTTTTGGTATTTAGGGTTTTGACACTTAGGTTTCGGCCTAAGGATGTCCGAGAGTCATTGTAATGTATAAATAAAGGTCTAGAGGACCTGGGATTGGGTTGTTGTTGATTGATTCATAATTCATGGATGTTATGAGTGATTATTGTTGATGTGAGAGAGAATTGTTGTGTGTGTGAGAGAGAATTATCATATTGTACGATCTTCATCTGGGTGCGAAGATCAACCCTACAGCTAGGTGCGCAGGGAGGGGAGACAGGAAAAGAGAAAGAAAGAGAGAGATATGCAAGCTAAGTGCAAATAGAACTATATTCTTTCACATAATATATTATAAAGCACAGTTCTGTGGACATAGCCCTAGGGAGAGGGTGAACCACGTATATCATGTTGTTGTGTGTGATTGATGTTGTGTTCTTCTAATCTATGATATACTGTTAATGCAATATTGTGTTAGATCTGAGATATATTGTGCGAAGTAGGATTAAGTCGGTAAAGAATAACTAGATCTGTGAGAGTGTTACCCTAGACCCACTTTGCATTTCCTCTGGTTGTAGACACATGTGTCCTACAACTCCCTATAGCTACTTTGGGTGAGAATGCATATTCTTTGCAGGTGTTGCCAAAAGGGCCAGTAGTTAGGGCTTGTTGGTACACTATTAGAGTTGAACCCTGGGTCTACCCCTGTGCCAACAAATGGTTCAGCTGTCGAGATTGGGATCTTCTTGAGGGAATGTCAAGGTGGTTTCCATCGAAGAAAAATATTCAGAAGTGGATAGAATAACAAGAGAAGGACTTCGTTGAAGCTCAGAATAAGAATCCTAAACTTAGTATAGAGGATTGGTTTGGAAGGTATATCTTTACTTATATACACGAGATTTTCTTTGGAGGAATTCATAAGGATCTATACAAGTGTCTAGCCAGATTAGCAGATACCTAGTTTGAGATCAGACTCTATGGTTTGGACATCGGTGTTGATCAATAATATCAAGAGAGTTGATAATGCCATGTCAAGAGAAGTAGATCACTGGTTTGATAGTACCATTGGAGGGTATATCACTGAGTTTGCTATTGATAGAGTAGAATCATATAGCCAAGAAGAAAGATATTTCTTTAAGAGACCAAGAGGAATTTTTTTACACTTCTTGAATTTGAAGATCAAGATGCTATTTCATGAGAACAACATCCTGAAGATATAGTAGTGGGTCAGATTGAAAAAGATAATGTTCAAGAATTTAGACAGCGACAATGATACAAAGGTCAGACACACGCGCAGTGGGAGAAATTTCAGAGAAGTTCCTCTGGTGGACTTGTTTGAGCAGAATCACGAACCACCAACACAGGAAGAAGGGTTCTACAGTGGATAAGAAGAAGAGATACTAAACAAGAAACATTCAGATTCCTCTAGGGAAGAAGAAGGGAAGACTGAAGAACCTCACCGACAAGAGTCATAAGCTTTAGGGATTGCACAAAATATTGAAGTAAGTACTGTTACACCTCCTGTTTTTCTAACAACATTAAGTAATCAGAGTAAACTAAGTTATTAGAACACTCAGAGCACTAGTAACAGCGGTTCAGTGCATACTTAGTCAAGAACCATAGGAAGATCTATGGCAGATGAGATGAGGTTACCCACCTTTAGGGGATATGGATATAAAGATCCTGATCAACATTGGTTCTTATGCGAAGTTGTATAGAGTATTAATAATGTCACCGACGAAGCTGTTAAGAGAGATCAGTTTAGTACTACCCTAAGAAACCATGCACTAAGTTGGTACATGAAGTTTTTCCAAGGAGTTGTCCAGTCGAAACCACTAAACGAGATTAAGACTGCGTTGATTGAAAAATTCAAGAAACCCAAGTCGGAGTTGCAGTGGATCATAGAGTTGAAAGAAATCAAGAAGAAAGTAGAGAAACCTGTTTGGGAGTTTGATCATAGATTTAAGACCCTGACAAGTCATTTGATTTTTCAGATTTCGGATGAACAAAATAAAGAATGGTTCATTGCTTCTCTCTTACCACACATCAGAGTCCCTCTGATGCAACATAATATCGCTTTACAGAATGAGGCACTGGAGATCGCTATGAAACTAGAATCAGCCCCTATGGGAGAGTCTAGCTCAGGTATGAGTCAAATTTTGAGTCAACTAACTATCTTATCACTGCAGGTTGAATATATGAAGAAGGATAAGGGAAATGATAAAAGAGAACATATTTTTTGTATTAGATGAAAATGAGAAGGTCATGATAAGGAGAACTGTTCTTTATTCCATGAGTACTTGGCTTCAAGAGCCCCGATCCCTTTGAAGCAAGTTACTCTACCTTGGTGCGAGGTATGTAGAAATAGACATTGCCCTCGAGAATGATATTACATGAAAAAATATGTCCAAACACCTACCAACCTTTAATGCACGTTCTGTAAATCTATGGGGCATGATGACAAAGATTGTAGGGCTTATGACCTCTTGCATGAAATATCAAGAGACACATATAGAATTCAGGGTGAAGTACATCAAGAAGGAAATACTATGCAGTTTAAATCCCCATGAAGAGGAAACTTCAACCCTCATGGTGGATTCATAGGAAGAGGATAAGGAGGAGGCATGGGTCAAGGTCAAGGATAGATCATTTGTTATAACTGCGCATAGCCAGGTCACTTGGCAAGGGACTGTCAGAACCCTTGTACCACTTGCAGTTACTGCAACTCATTTGAACATGTCATAGAAGATTGTCCTACGCTGTTAGCCAAACTTCAGGAAAGACGAGGAGGGAACCAACAAGTACAACCAATCTTAGCAGAACCTCACAGAGTGGATCCTACAGTTGTTGTTATCACTAGAGGAGGTGCTACTACAGAAGAAGATAGGTTTACTCTAGGGAAGATTACAGAAGAATCAAGGGTCATAAAAGTTGTAGAGAAGACACAGGAGTTTGATCCAAAGAAAGAGAAACAAACATTTGAAGAGGCAAGAAAAGAGTTTAGAAGAGATCAGGATTCTTCATCAAAGGCACAACCAGAAGTGATAGAATGTGGAATTCCCCTAGCCTTTGATCAATCTTCTTTGCTCGAAGAAGGAAAAGAGGTAAGAAGACTTATGAAATTTTTATTTACTTGCATTAATTTGATTAAGGATGAAAAATCCATACAATAACTACAAAATTTGATCAGACAGTATGAGATAGGAAGGGAAGATCCTCTACTTAATAAATCATTACATCAATTATCCAAAAAGAGAAGGACAAATAAGGAACTACACCTTAATGCCCAAATTAGAGATTATGATATAGACTATGTGGTCCTCGACTTAAGGTCAGAGGTCAATGTTATGACGAAGCAGACCTGGGCACTGATGGGAAAACCTAAGTTGATCTATTCCCCTATCGGGCTTAGGATGGATAATCAATAGGCAGTAATCCCATTTGGTAGGCTCAAGCATGTCCCTATGGACATCGATGTGGTAAGAACATTTGTGGACTTTGAGGTGATTGACATAGTTGATGATAGTTTTCCTTATCCTGCGTTGTTAGGAATTGAATAGGCTTTCAACAATTCCACTATTGTTGACTTAAAGAAAAGAAGAATCACATTTGAAAGTCTTGGCCTTAGGTTCATTTCACCTCTGGATCCTGATGAAGGTTGAAGATACAAAAAATCTATCATAGAAGAAGATCACACATATGAGCTAGAGAATATATATAAATTGACATCAAGACAACAGGATTACATTAACCCTACAACAGACAGGAATTTGAGCTGGCAAAGTGACACTGAATGTTCATCGGACTCAGAAAAATCACTGGAGAACTGGCAGAACAAAATGTATGAAGATTTTGTGCGGAGATGTGCTAGATTGACAGAGAATTTTGTTGGATCGGCACAACAGTAAGTAACTTTCCCACATTTGATGGTTTGAATCACTTAGAAACATTCTTACTAGAATTTGAAGAAGTTGTACCAGTACAAAAGAGATTGTTGGCACTAGACGAGGCTTTGAAAGCTACTGCATCAAGATGGTGGGGGACACATAAAAAGTGTAAATTCTAACCTTGTACAATATCTACTACAAACTGATATTCAGAAAAGAACAGAAAAGATACAATGGCAAATACAAACATTACACAGAGGTTTTTCACCTGGAAACCCAAACCGGGAAAACCAGCATATATTATATTCATACATGTGTTACATTGTTTACAATACAACATACATATAGGATCCAGCGGCATCCAAAACCATAACCCAATGACCTAGATTAGTCCAAAACCCTAATTCCTTAACCGGAAATAGAAAACCATCGGCAAAAAATCATGTGCCAAAAAAACCACCTAAATAAAATGTGGTCCTGGAAATATGTCGTCTCGGTAATATGTCGTCCCGGTGCGAAAAAAATTTCGGGGGCGTTGCCCCTGAACCCCCGCGTGGGGGGCTCCATCCCCCTACACAACCGACGCAGACGCTCAGACACTACTACTCATGCAAAGAATATAACACATAACCAACATTCTCCCACTTGTTGTTTTCTTTGCACAGAGGGGGTTACAAGGTTACATAGTCAACAATCTAGGGCAGCAATGCCCATGGATCCTCTACACCAAGAGAACTACTCAGTGCTCACAGATTTTGTTAATGAATCTGTAGCATTATTCAAAGTGTCCACCTTCATCAGTGATACTTTCTTTTCTTGAATCATGTCTCTCACAAAGTGATATTGAACATCAATTTGCTTTGTCTTTGAATGATAAGCAGGGTTCTTCGCCAGGAAAATTGCACTCTGACTGTCACACTCTATCCTTACAGCTTCTTGTACCAACCCAATACCCGAACAAAATCTTTGTAACCATATTGCTTCCTTACTTGCATGAGTGGCTTCCATGTATTCAGATTCTGTAGTTGAAAGTGCCACTACAGCCTATCTTTTGCTCATCCAACTTATTGCTCCTCCA
>JASDQU011441012.1:0-22743 GCA_032191745.1 Picea mariana
GGAATTGTTGATGATATTACCAGGTTGTACAAGTTTGACAACTTTGGGTCATCATATTTTTCATCAGTTTTTGTTTCTCATAGCGATGACTTGAACAAACTTTGGCATGAGAGGTTTGGTCATCTAAACTATCGCTCATTGCATCAACTACGTAATCAACAAATGGTGACTGGTCTTCATCCTTTTTCATGCAGAGATGGTGTTTGTGCTGATTGTGTTCTCAAGAAACATCATCGGGACAATTTTGACAAACGTGCCTCTTGGCACGCTTCGGGCCCTTTGCAACTTGTTCATAGTGATTTGTGTGGTCCACTTTCTTCTCCTTCTTTTTCTGGGTGCAAGTATTTCTTAACTTTCATTGATGATTTTTCTGGACGTACTTGGCTTTACTTCTTAAAACTTAAGAGTGAAGTTTTTGACAAGTTTTTGGCCTACATGACCCTTGTAGAAAAGAAATCTGGACATCAAATTCAAAAGTTAAGAACAAATAATGGAGACTAATATGTGAACAATAATTTTAAAAGTTACTAAAATACACAGGGCATCCAAATGCAACACACTGTTCCATATACACCACAACAAAATGGTGTTGCTGAGAGAAAGAACCACACATTAAAATAATGATCCAATCTAAGGGATTAAGTCTAAAGTATTGGGTAGAAGCAATCAACTGTGCAAATTACATATTAAATCATACTCCCACAAAGGCTCTTAAAAATATAACACCGGAAGAAGCTTGGACTAAAATTAAACCAGATGTAATTCACTTCCGTGTATTTGGCAGTATAGGATGGGCTCACATTCCTGATGAGAAAATGAAAGCATTACAGCCTAAAAGTGAGAAGTGTATAGTTGTTGGTTATTCTGAAGATGTCAAAGGTTATAGACTCTTTCAACCACATTGTAATGAAATTATTATTAGAAGAGATATTAAATGAAAATCTCTTGGCCTGCTGTTGGCACAGGGGCAGACCCAGGGTTCAACGCTTCAACAATGCACCAACAAAACCCTAACTACCGACCCTTTCGACAAAACCTACGAAGCAGATGAAGTCTCACCTAAGGTAGAGGCAGGGGTGGTTGTAGGACTCAAGTGTCTACAACCTAGCTGGGACACAGATCTATGATCACAATACTCAACAGAACACTTAGTAATTAACATTCATTAGGTCTTACCCTTATCCTCATCGCAAGTCAAAACCCTGATTATAGAACAACACAGTATTCATCAAGATCTAATCACATTTATCCATCCAACACATAACATCAAAGAAGATCTAGCAGTCATTCACAACATAAGCACTAAGCTACTATATCAGATGCATCTAACATACATAAAAGTTACAGCACTAAGCAAATACAAGAATAATACAAGACAAAGCACATAACACAGGATATACGTGGTTCACTCCAATGTGGGGCTACGTCCACCAACTCTTCTTCTTCTTTATTATCTTCTATCAATCTTCATACATGCACAGAGCTACATAACCCACTCTGCATAGGACATGAGATCTACACGCAACTCACCAGATCCTCCTTCCTCGAGCTAGGTACAAGCACAAAGCCTTCTTACAATCACTTGCACTTAGCTCTGCAAGTTCTCAACACCCAGTATGCATAAATCCAATTTAGGTCTCACTCTAACACTTAGCCATTAGTTTTCAACTGACTCCTTCTTACATCGCCTAGCTACTTATTTATACATTACAAATGGGGAGTAAACATGGGTAAGACCCATGGGCCGACATCCCATACCCATTACATAAACCCTAAACCAAAAAATCCCACAAAAGGGGGCAAGATCCCATGATATCCGCTTCGCTTGGGAGCTTCGTCTTCGACCAGCCTGTCGAAGTCCCAAAAAGTGGTCAAACATGACCAAGGTTCTCCAAAACTTGGTCAAGGGCCAACATGCCCCCAACACTCACCTGTGACTCATCCTGAGTCACTCTAGTCTGGGCATATCTGCTTCAAAGTCCTTGAGCTTGGCTCGAGCTACCTCAACTTGCTGCTTCACCAGAGCCTCCTGCTCGGAGAACTCCTGAATGACCTTCTCGGTGAACAGTCCTTCCAAGCATTGTTCCATTGTGGTGACCACTTGTTCCAGATGTGCACCTCATCCTTCGATCTCTTCAAAAGGTGTGCATGATTCATTCTGTATCGGCTGGAGTCTTTGGGTCACTTCCATGAATTTACTCTGGATGGCATGGACCTGCTGCTGAACTGCGCGCTGTTCCTATGACCTTTGCATCTTCTCAACTACTGAAAGCAATTTCAACTGCGCATGCACTGTCGATGCTTGTTGCTTTGCTTCTTGAAGTTGTGATTCTAATGCTCTTAGCTCTGGGTCCTCTGTGAGGCGCTCATAGGTCTACGCACTAGGATTGTTGAGTAGCTTACATTCTGAGGCCAACGCCTTGATTCTTTCTACTGTTCTCTTGACAGTTTCTTCTCTTTTGTCTCGCACTTCCTGCAAAGTGCTTGGCACTACTTGCAATTCCGGTTCTGCCACTCTTTCTTGAAGCTGTTGAATAGATTCAACGAGCTTCTCCATTGTGTCTCCTTCTATCTTTGCGAGGCCCGACACAGAGCGAAGTGCTCCGGTGACTGCCTCCTTGACTCCCATCTGCTTCACGAGCAACTTCTCTTTTTTTGTCTGGAGCTGTTCACTGTCCTCTGCAAACTTTGCTTGGAGGTTGTCTTTCTCTTGCTTCACAACTCAATGTTTCTCTAGGGATTCCTCCTTTGCTTGCTTCAAGGCCTCCGTGGCCTATTCTTTCTCTTCCTGTACACGGTGAAGGCGAGTCTCTATCGCATCTGCTAATCGACGTAGTTGGGAAAGCTCATCTCCCACTTCTAATCCTTCTGTTGATGATGGCGTAGAAGACACTACGCATTTGGCATAGAGGGATTGTTGTACCCCTTTTATCTCCACCTCAATCCCGTCGTACATGGTCTCTTGCTTTGCTTCGTTGCACTGTAAAATATCCTCTGAAGTATCTGATACAACGACGATGATGAGGTCAATATCATGTACCATAATTACAGTCTGTAATTGAGGTTTATTGGCGTGCAACTTCTTCCGTGCTGAGGGTTTCTTCAAGGAAACCCTTCGTTTCTTCGACGTTTCGGCCTCTGTATGGGGATATTTAGGCGGTGTCACTTTGCCCTGTTCCTGCTTGTCTTCTTCCCCTTCGTTCTCTTCTTTGTCTACTTTGTCACCTCCTCCCCCTTTAGGTGAATCCGGTGTAGTTTCCTATGATGCGTTGTTCAGTTCATGTACCTCTTCCTTCTTTTTCTTCTTGCTGTCGCTGGGTGCATCATATTCTTCTCGAGTGACTACATGACTTCCGATGAAGTTAGGTTGGAGAATTCTGTCTTTTCGACTACTACAAGGAACTCTGTAGGCCATTCCTTGGTTATTTCTTACATGTCCTCCTCTGTGAGTTTATAATAGGACTGAATCTCTTCCTTATGTTCGTCCCCTCGCGCAGTGATGTAAATGAAATGCCTATCTACGTGGAACTTCGCAAGTGTCCTAAACCTGTGCAGAGTATTTAGCGTCATGCGAGGGAAAGATTCAATGGCCCTTTTCAGTTGTAAATAATATGTGTGGAATACTGCATTCGACTGCCATTGTTTTGCCATGTCTCTCGAATACCAGAGGGTAGTGAACTTCATGGCCAGTGGTTCAGACGACTCAATTTCATGGAAGATCTCTCTTTCCGGCATATCCCAAGCGATGAAGGCAACGAGAATCAACAACCATCTAAAATGAAACTCATAGCCTTGATCTTGTGCTTCGCTGCAATCTTGCTCCAAATAGTTGACGAGGTAGCTTGCCCAGTTCATTTGAATTCCTTTGACGCATTTTCTTGCGGGGTCGACAACAAACCCTGTGACCTGCGTTGGCCTATTCTTCCTGACGAGCTTGCCTGCTATAAACTGACAAGCTAGGCGCACTGTGCCATTTTGGATGGAGGCTACCTTGAAGCCCTTTGTCCCTTTCTCTACATCGCCGTAAGTGTCTTTTATGCACTGTGCTAGGGCGTGATCTGCAGCCTTCCCTGGGTAAAAATATTGAGGGTTCGGTCCTTGCATGCTTAATCCAATGATTTGGTTGATTAGCTCTGGATCTACAGTGATGCATGCCTATCCAACCATAGGTAACTGCCATGGTAGCATGACAGGAGGAGTTTAACGCACGTGTTAACCTCCTAGTGTCTGTCGAAGTGTGGTATCTTCATCACATTGAGGATTGTTGATCTTGCGATGTCCATGGTCCGCGATTAGGGGATTATATTTGACTTCTTCCCCATTGTATTGGTGAATTACTTGTGTGGTGTGAGCATCCCATAATTCTTGTGGCCTCCTAAGTTGAAATCACTGATCTTCAGCGTCAAAATCTGTCCTAACTGTGATCCAACTACGTGTATCCCCTTCAGGAGGTACGCAGTGATCAGTTTATAGTTGAAGTCCGTCGGGACACTGTCATGACTAACCATGCCAGCTAGAGGTGGGATATAGTCAGGCAGGATTGATGGGATGAGCTTCACGTTTTCCAAGTCATCGTGATGCTTTCTCTGTTTCTCTATCGTAGTTCGCGAGGGCCCAGATCGATGTGTAGTCGATGTGGAGGATTGCAATCCTCTTGTCGATGAGGCATGTTCCCCTGTGGACATGACCTTCTCCACCATTAGATCTATTAGAATTTCTTCCACGGAATTTTCCACTGCACTGCATTTGCCTGACATGCACGCTCGTGAACCAAGATTTCAGGTAGGCGAACAAACACTCAGGGTAGCTAAACAGGTGGTGAAGTCTCAATAAGCACAACGTGATAATCAGTTCTCTATAGGCTTGGATAATCACAATTTTAAAAAAGTGTCCCCGATGAGATGTTTGATGGATTAAGTAGAAAATGTCATAATGGACTCCTCCAATGGATAAGAATTCCTCAATCAATACGATTCCATCCATTATTTCATGGTCCCAACAGTCTAATGGCGATCTTTCTAGCAATAACTACTTTGCTAGCCATTCTGAAGCATCCTTCTAATGGTCAGGACGCCTCCAATGGTCATATTACTCTGTTGTGGCGAAGTGATAATCTGTGTTGTTCTGCTATTCCAACGAGGTTCAAGTTCTGCAAGCCTTCCTTCTGCGAAGCCTTCTCTGGGACTTCCTACAATTTCTCTAACTTTTCTTTCTTCTTGCTAAGCTTCCTTGCCTTCCTTCCTGTGATTTGAGTCACTAGGTTCCTCTTTCCATTTTGATTCTTATCTTCTTTTAGCATAGTAACTTCGCACTGCTGAGGGTCTTTCAAAGGGTTTAATTGGAGCACCTCTTCTCTTATTATTTCAGGGGTAGGCACTCGTTTCTCCTGTATGGACAGTTTTTTCAAACTTTGTTGTGTTTTCTCAGCTTCAAAATCTAAGTCTCTGGTCCTCATTTGCTTTGACTTGTCCTCTTGTTCTTCTAGTAAGTGCACTATTCTCCTAGCCATAAAATTTCTTAGTTGCTTTTTCTGTTCGAGAGCTTCCTCTTCTTCTTTCCTTCAGATCTGATCTTTCTCAATCCAGGTTTTTCCTATCAAAAGAGAAAATGGGCGATGTTGTCAACAAACTTAATGACCTAAAATTTTTCTTTCGTTGATGATCCATGAGAAACCATAGGTATATGGGTAAGTCTTCCACATAGGGTTATCATCTTTCCTTTAAACAATCCTATTCCTCCCAGTGAAGGAACCATAACAGGTTTTCCCAAAATTTCCCAAGTACTTTGTGTCATAATGTTCACCTGTGTTTCCTCATCCAGAACATAGTCTATGTCAAAGTCTCCTATTCTTATTTCTATGGACTCCTTCTCTTTTAAGATCTTTGATAAACTAATGTCTCTGTGATCATTCAAGGTTGATTTCATTTGCAATAATATAGTCTCTGATTCTTTGTGGGGTTCTATCATATCCTTAGTCTCTTGACATTTCTCATGGATCTCTTGTCTTATATTCATGTTTTCAATTTTAGCAATCATTCTAGGGAAATCCAAAACTTCATGGCCAACAAATTTACAACAAAGACAAATAGGGCCTCTACCAGGGCATTCCTTAGCAAGATGTCCCAATGTTCTGCCACTATAAAAAAGAGTCAATCCTCTCTTCCTCTTAAACGATCCCCAACCTTTCCTGCACTGCGCACTGGGATCACAGTAATGAACCTGCAAAAAATTCTTTCTAGGATCCTGCATCCACTTGTTAGTCTAAAAATCCTTTCTATGAATCGAAATAACATATCATTCACTATTTCTATCGGATCTATTCATATCAAATCTTCTTTCTTCCAGTTGCGCCCTAGTTTTCAGACTAGGACAAAATCCATCAAGCATACCTAGATCCATTCCTTCGAAACAAAAATTTCCACTTATCTTACCTTTATCAGAGCACAAAGATTTAAGATCTTACCTCTTTTATTCATATCCGATTCCCTTCTTAGCACAGAGCTTCACAAGTCAAGAATAATACTGCACACCACAACAACAGATCTACGCAAACAGATTTCTTCTTTTCTTTAGTTCCCAACAATCACAGTTTCAAGTCTCAACAACGAAACCATTTGTTGGCACAAGGGTAGACCCAGTTTTCAATGCTTCAACAATGCACCAAAAAAACCCTAACTATTGACTCTTTTGGCAACACCTGCGAAGCAGATGAAGTCTCACCCAAGGTAGAGCCAGGGGTGGTTGTAGGACTCAAGTGTCTACAACTTAGTTGGGACATATATATGTGATCACAATACTCAACAAAACACTTAGAAATTAACATTCATTAGCTCTTACCCTTATCCACATCGCAGGTCAAAACCCTAATTATAGAACAATGCAATATTCATCAAGATCTAATCACATTTATCCATCCAGCACATAGCATCAAAGCAGATCTAACATTCATTCACAACATAAGCACCAAGCTACTATATTAGATACATATAACATACATAAAAGTTACAACACTAAGCAAATACAAGAATAATACAACACAAAGAACATAACACAGGATATACGTGGTTCACCCCAGTGTGGGGCGACGCCCACCAACTTTTCTTCTTCTTTATTATCTTCTATCAATCTTCGTACATGTAGAGAAACCACTCCGCAGAGGACAGGAGATCTGTGCACACCTCACCAAATCCTCCTTCCCCAAGCCAGGTACAAGCACAAAGCCTTCTTACAATTACTTTCACTTAGCTCTGCAAGTTCTCAACACCCAGTATGCACAAAGCCAACTTAGGTCTCACTCTAGAACTTAACCATTGGTTTTCAACTGACTCCTTCTTACATCGCCTATATACTTATTTATACATTACAAATGGGGCCTAAACATGGGTAAGACCCATGGGCCGACATCCCATACTCGTTACATAAACCCTAAGCCCAAAAATCCTGCAAAAGGGGGCGAGATCCTGTGATCTCCGCTTCTCTTGGATGCTTCGTCTTCGAACAGCCTGTCTAAGTCCCAAAAAGTGGTCAAACATGACCAAGGTTCTCCAAAACTTGGTCAAGGGCCAACACCTGCGAGCCAAATTCGACGATTGTTCCTTCTCTAGCCTGTGAGCCGTCTTCAACATTTGTGCCTTCTTCTATTCCTATTCTGGTTTCTTCTTCAGATGATGGCAGTGAGGATGAAAATCCACATCCGTCTGCTCCCCTTCCTCCAAATGAGTCCTTTGAACTTAAACTAGCACTAGTTCCACCACTTCCTAGATGGGTCTGTTCAACATGAGAAGCAACTGGTGGTCTTGTTAGTGATCCTTCAGATCAACTTCGAACACGTTCATAGTTCCAGCAAGCCTCTTCTCTTTTGGCTCAAGTTTTCGAGACTCGTGATTGAGAGACATTTGTAGAAGCTTTAGGTCATCTAGATTGGGATATAGAAATGAATGAAGAATATCATTCTTTAATGGAAAACGATACTTGGGATCTTTTACCTCTTCCAAAAGGAAGAAAACTTGTCAGATGTAAATGGGTCTATATAACTAAGTATGCATCAGATGGAAGTGTTGAAAGACACAAAGATTGTTTAGTTTCCCAAGGATTTTCCCAAGTTGAAGGAATTGACTATAATGAAACCTTTTCCCCTGTATCCAAAATGAATTCCATCCACCTTGTTCGTTCCCTTGTTGCCTCACATAAATGGGAGGTCCATCAGATGGATTTTAAATCCTCCTTCTTGCACGAAGATTTTCAAGAATAAATCTACATTGAACAACCTCCTGGCTATGTCCAGAATGACTCTAGCCTTGTTTTTCACCTTAAGAAATATCTTTATGGTCTTAAGGAAGCTCCCCAAGCTTGGTATGCCAAAATGGACAACTTTCTTATTGACACCAGATTCTCTAGATGCCATTATGATCCTAATGTCTATACCAAGAAAGTAGGAAGCCATATTCTAATCCTTTTCCCTTATGTTGATGACCTTATCCTTACTAGTAGTGACTCAAAACTTTTAAACCATGTGAAAACCATCCTTAAGAAGAAATTTGAAATGACAGACTTAGGTTTTTTGTACTATTTCCTTGGCCTCCAAGTTTTGCAAACCAATGAAGGAATTTTTCTTTCCCATTCTAGGTATGCTTGTGACCTTATTCGTCGCTTTCACATGGACGATTTTAAACCAACCCCTTCTCCCTTCCAGTCTGGAGTCAAGCTTACTACCGCCTATACTTCTCCTGAAGTTGATGCCACACTGTACCGTCAGTTAGTTGGTAGCCTCTTATACTTGACTCATACCCGTCCTGATATTTCCTTTGTTGTTGGTCTTGTTTCCAATTATATGCAAACACCCCATGAAAGCCATTAGAAAGAATCTAAAAGGATACTTTGCTATGTCTGTGGTATAGTTCAGTTCAGGATACATTACAGTTCAGGGGGGATTCCTTTATTGGTTGATTTCACTGATTCAGATTGGGTCGACGACCCTGATGTTCGGAAGTCTACTGTAGGTTACGTTTTCATCCTTAGTTTAGGACCTATCACTTGGGCCTGTAAGAAACAACAAGCTATTGCACTTTCTTCAGCAAAAGCAGAGTACTGAGTAGCGGTAAATGCAAGTCAGGAAGCCTTGTGGCTTCGACATATCCTTTCAGAGTTTGGATTCGAGCAACAACATCCAACCAACCTTTGGTGTGACAATCAGAGTGCCACCAATCTCACTAAATACCCAGTTCAACATCATCACAACAAGCACATCGAGCTACACATGCACTTCATCAGAAACTTCATTCATGATCAAGTTATTGAAGTGCTCTTTTTCCCTACAAAAGATCAAGTTGCAGACATTTTCACAAAGTCTCTTATAGAAGTGAAGTTTTCCAAACTTCGATCTATGTTAGGATTTCAAGAAGTTGTCATTAAGGGGGGATAGGCTCTAATGCCTCCTTTCTTCTCCTATTGTGTCACTATTTTAAATCCTTCAATCCTATCCCAAGTTGTTCTTAAGGGGGGATGTTAGGATATTTAGACACTTAGGAGTCAGTTAAGATCTACTTGGTCTAATGTGTTGTTAGGTAAAAGTGTGTTTCTTTAGTATGCATTAGTATGCATTTGTAGTTAGGAAATATGATGGTAATGATATGTTCCCGACATAGAGTGATCTGACGATTCATATTCTCCTCAATCTTAACAACCATTGATCTATGGATTAACATCCGATTGGTCCATGATCTCTATTTAAAGAGCATGGAGGGTCGTTTGCCAATGATTTGTTTTGAGAAACTCTCTTGTAAAATATCTCTGTAATATTTTTCTTTTGCATTAATAAACTGCTCCAAGTGGTTGCGTTGGCTGGGGCCATGGATGTTTCCCCGTAGGGGTTTTACCACGTCAAAATATCGGTGTGTTGATATTTTATCTGGTTGTGTGAGTGGTTACTAAAGGTGTTCATCCTCTATTGGAAAACCTGTGTTGTCGAACAACTAGGCCATCACCTTGAAATTAGATTATTATGTAATTTGTATCCCCTGTATTATTATAACCCTTAATATAATATTTTAATATATTAAACTCATATCATATAATCTCAAACTTAATGTGAGTGGGCCTACCATTTTAGAACATGTATTTCCTCTTAGGAGGTCACATATTTGTGTTTCCTATTAAGATGTCATAGAGTTGTGAGGATATATCAACATGGTCTATGTGGAAATCCGAGGTTTTGTTGTAAATCAAGATATCATCAAAGAATACCAACACAAAACTACGCGGAAAGGGTTGAAACTTTTTGTTCATGAGGATCTAGGAGGTGGATGGAGCATCACTAAAACTTCATAATGACCCTCATGTGTGAAATTTTTTGTCTTCAATATATCTACCTCTTTCATCCTTATTTGGTCGTATATGAAATGAAGGTCAAGTTTTGTGGAAAACTTGGATCAACGAAGTTCATCCAAGAGGTCATCAATAACTGGAATGGGGAGTTTTTATTTGATAGTTAACTTATTGAGAGCTTGAAAATCGTGACATGCACCAATTAACTTCCTTCTTTAATACCATGTCCACGGGTGATGATTAGGGGTTGGTATTGGGACATATGAACCTAGCCTCCAACAATTCTTGAATGCTCTTCTCTATTCATTCTTCTTTGCAAAAGGGTGTCGATAAGGACACACATTGGGTGGTAGACTACCTAGAATTAGGGGGATTCCATGGTCATGCTTCCCCATGAGTATGGTAAACAATGAGGTGTTTCAAATACCTATTGATGTTTAGAGAGGACCAACTACAAATTAGGGTGAATCTCCTATGGGGGTGTGTCCACTTCTTGTATGGCATTAAATTGTGCAATAATTCTCAAGTGGCCTTTATTCAATAACTTCTTCTTATGATGAGAGGTGATCGTTTTAGGGGAACAAGATGTAAGACCCTCGAGGGTATGTTTTTTCCCTTCCTTAGTGAATCTCATGTATACTTTCTTGAAATCCATGGTGGCAAGTACTAAAGTGTGTAATCATTTCTCCCCAAGAGCTACATCACACCCACCCATTTTAATAGAAAAAATGTAAGTTTTGATATAATACTTTTCCAATTGAAGTTTCACATTTTCACATCGACCACCACATTTCATCATACCACCATTGGCTATCATAATTTAAAAATTAGGTATAGGGTGAACATAATGATGGGTTTCTTTGACCACTCTCCTATGAATAAAATTGTGAGTGTTACCACTATCAATTAATAGAATCACTTTGTGGTGCTTGCAGTAACCAATCAACTTTAAGGTTTGGGGTATCAAGAACCCTAATAAGGGATGGAGAGAAATTCAGGGTTCCTCACAAGAAGCTTGTAAGGTGGGTTCACCATCTGTGGGAGGGGTGGCATATTCTAAGTTTGGTTCAGGAGTGTCTTCAATGGAGATGTATTCTGAGTGGTCTTGTGGGGATGCATCCATTTGAATAATTTATTTTATTTATATTTGTGACCTTTGAAATACTGCTCATCACAATTATAGCGAATTTTGAAGCATTGATGTTCTGCCATCTCTTCTCGAGACAACTTTTGGATTCTCTATGGTGAAGTGTTGGATGGGATAGGGGTAGGGGTAGTTGCCACAGGAGGGCCAATACGAGTAGTGAATGAAAGTATTTTTTTTTGGGAAATGATCATTGTCTCAAGTTCTTTATCGTGTTCACAAGTTTCTAGCCATGTTTTTGGGAAATGCATCATGATGTGTGTTCTAATTTTCTTCTTGAGACCATTAACTAAACATTATTTAAAAAGGGAATAAGATAATCCCTCAATGCATATTTACAATTTCTCAAAGGTTATAATATAGTCAATAATCGAGCCTATTTGGCGTAATTTTTTCAAGTATCCTAGGTTGTGAGCGTCATGCTCAAAACAAACATATAATACTTTTACAAACTAGGAAAATAAATTTAGCTTCCAAGAGAATTCTTATAACATTGCCACCATTGCCAACATTAGATATCTAAATATATGAGCCCCACTTTTAGTTTATGTAGGGCATGTGTAATGCCATGGAGAGAACTGATGTTCCAATTTAGTAACACAACCCAAGGGATCAGAACCATAAAACTCATTCATGTATATCTTTGGAAAATGGTGCCATGAATTATGATCTTGAAAGGGTGGGAAACAGGTTTTTGGGAAGACTCTGTGTGTTTTTCACTTATTTTTTTGAAGATTCCACCTTGGTTGGATCGAAATGTTGATTAATCATCACGATACCCATGTGGATACATAGATATCCCAACAATTGAGTCTAGTGATCCATTTTTTTAGAAATACTTGATTGAAGCATAAGTGTCAGAAACTCTAGCTTACAGATGTTGGTGCTTAGAAAGTAAGACTTGATTTTGGTTCTCTATGTTTTCCATGTTGCGAGTATGGACCATGGAACCACCTAAGAGTTCGTCAAAGGGATATTACCATATTTCCTCTCTATTATTAGTGGCTTGGAATGAGTCCTTTCAAATATACCATGAACAATGTACTATCAAGTCCACACAATAAAAGAGTGTTACTAGAGAGGTAGATCTACACGATCAACATGATGCAAGGAATTTTTTTTAACATTCTAGTTGGAGTATTATTCCCTACTAAATATTACTATGCTAGCAAAATTTCTAAATTCCTTTTGGACACAAAGATGTAGGAATATCATCGATTAGTTGTAAAGGCTATGGTTAGTGAGATTCTAAGGACATAGGAATGTCAAATGTTATATCTATCTGATATACCAAAATGTTTCCAACAATAGTACTCTTCCAAATCTTTCATGGCACCAATTAAAGAGGAAAAAACATACCCTTATCCATACTATCTGATACCTTCATACATGAGAGTGATCTCACCAAGTGTTTCTCTTGGTGTACTATAACAACAAGATGGCCACAAGTTTATGTAAGGTTGGTTTTAGGTGCACCTAAAGGGATTCCAATATACCCAAGGGTATGTGGAAGACAATTTCATATAAACATATTGTTTGATGCGATACTGAAGGGGTACCAACAAAGGTTACAAGGATTTCCAACTAGGTGACATAACTTATATTTTCTATGTATTCTTCCCCGATTGTAGTTTTACTCGCTGAATGGTAGATCTCTATGTTATTTAAGGACATCAAAACATGTCCTTAGCATAACAAAATTATGTTAAAATCTAGAACCATTCTGGCTCAAGAAAGAGATCTAATACCACTTGTAGTGTTTATTGATGGTTAGAATTGAAACTCAAAATTCTAGGTATATAGAGAATATAATTGGAAAAAAACAAATATAAAAGACACAAAATTAAATGTGCAAAATATACCCTTGTATTATGATATTAGAAGAAATAAATTGATATTCACTTGCCTCTTAAGGTGGGGCAAACTTTTAGTGAGAAAAGATCCAAATACAACAATATTGATCCAAATTGTATAAGGAACAAAATGAAACAAACGTATAAATATAGAAGAAAGAACAATAGTATAGTGAAACCCAACTTCTATTAATGAATAAAATAGTAGAATATTGTAGAACACAAACTAGCTAGAATGGTGGTAGCTTATCTCTGAAGAGAGAGAGGGAGATGTCAACTATGCTCATTTGCAAAAATCTATTACAATAGGCCGAAAGGATGACCTTTTAACATAAAGAAATAAATCTAATGGTCCAAATCCATAATTCTAGGAGGCGAAGCGCCAACATATTTGTGGGCGCCGAGGTGGTTAGTTGATACGCTAAAGTCCCCTAGGTTCAACTTTTTCATACAATCTCTATTTCGGGTGAAAAGTAGCTTGTTGGAAAGATCTAATTGAGAAATACAATTGTTGTTAAGGCCAGGGTAGGCCATGCCAACCCATAGCCCTTAAATGGAAAAAAACATCATTTAAGGCCTTAAAATGGCCCTAGGAGTTTAGGACTTGAAAAAATGTAGATAAAAAATTTCCAAGATGGAGAACCATGTTGAGTTGGTGGAAGAAGTTGGTGGCCACTGATGTCCACCTAGATTAGTCCTTACCCCTTAGGAAGAAATGGTCCCCATTACGTCAAGTTCCCTCATTATATGGGGAGACTTTTGTTGAATTTGACTCCTGGTGAGCCACTTGAATTGGTGAAGAAGTTATCATGCTTTGACAACACGATCGAGTTTTATGTTCCACTAGTGGGTGTCCTTTGTATTGGTGTCCATGATCTGATCCATTGTAGCCTACTCAATGCAATCAAGATTGATTTTTGTAGGGGCCAAATGCTCAACCACCTATGAAGTGTCCAATAGGGGTGGAAAATATGGTCGAAGTAGCTCCACATTAAATACTGGGTGAAAGCTAAGGAAAGGGGGAATACTCAATTCAAAAGTATTCTCACCCAGAAATGCATGATGGCTTAAGGCCCATATTAGAGTGGTATTAGATTCCTATGGGGTCCCGTGAGGTGATATTTCTACAAATACAACCACACCTTATCACCAACCTAAAACTTGTGTGGAATCCAATGTTGATCATGTCACTGCTTGTACTTGGGATTGGATTTATGCAAGATATCATGAACCTATTATTGAATGTTCTAGATTTGTTCAACAAATTTGACTGCTCTATATTCCTCGGTTTGAGCATGGGAGGTATCTTCCTATGAATATGTAATGGGTAAAGCTACATCAATGGGGGTCAATGGTTGGAACCCCAAGCACACCTGAAAAGTGATATCACGAATAAAGTTTAAGAGGGATATGTTGTAGCTATATTGAAAATAAGAAAGGATTTCATACCATGTGTGTGGATGTTCAAATATATACATTCTTAGAAAACACACACTCATTCTATTGACCACCTTCGTTTTTTCATCAGTTTGGGGGTGGAAAGTAGTGGATTTTGTGAGTTTGGTGTCAATCAATGACCACAAATTGGACCATAATATACGCAAGAACCTACTGTCTTGATATGAAATAATAGTTTGTGGTAGTTTGAAATGAACCCAAACATGTTCAAAGAAGATCTTAGTAGTGGCCTTGACAATGATACTCTTCTTCGAGGCTATCAAGATGGTCATCTTAGAAAATTGATCAATGACCACAAATAAACAATCATTACCATGTTTGGTAGAAGGTAGAATGGACATGTAATCCATGGAGATGGACTCCGAGGGCCTATTGGGAGTAGGTAGAGAATTGTACAATCCCAACTTTTTAATGGTGGGTTTGGCAATGGTACAAGCAATGCATTATTTGATATACTTTTTGACATTATGTCAAAGCCTTGGCCAATAAAAGTACTTTTGTAGTACAACCACGGTCTTTTTCACACCAAAATGTCCTGCCACCCAATTGTAATCATCTTACCAAATCAACTTTGCATGCTCACTTGAAGGAACACAAAGATGACCCAAATGGCATAATTTCAATCCATCATGGAGATGGAAATACGAAACTATTGTGCATGCGCCCAATGTTTGATATGTGGCATTGAAGTTAGGATCATTGTGATATAGTTGCATCCAACTGGAGGTCTCGTGGAAACATGAGTTGAGCATTGTGGTTAGTGCTGCAACTGGAGGTTGATTGAGGTAGTCGATGAATCAGTTGGTGCTACCCTTCTTATATTTAATATTCATTTGGAACTGTTGCATGTAGGTAGACCACTTTTGATGGTAGTCGTTTTGTGAATTTCATTGCATTTGCATGAACTGTAGGGGATTGTGATCAATGTGGATGATGGTATTCTTCTAGAGAATGTAATGCTTCCATTGGCAACAAGCTTGTACAATGGAGTACATATCCTTGTCATAGGTGGGATATTTTTGGACAACATCAGATAGTGTTTCACTTTGATAGGCTACCATATGTCCTTGTTGAGTGAGTACGGCACCAATAGCATAGTAAGAGGCATCTATCTCAATCTCAAATGGTTATTGCAGACCTGGCAATGTGAGGATTAATTCATAGAATAGGTGGTGTTTCAGATCTTGGAATGCTTTCTTTTGTGATTCAAACTAGACAAACTTGGCTTTAGCTTCCCCCTTGGTCACTTGACTTAAAGAACAACTGATATGAGAGAACCTCAACACAAACCCTCGGTAGAATTTGGCAAGGCAAAAGAAGTTGCGGAGCTCTGTCAAAGTCGTAGAGGCTATCCAATCACAAATGAATTGGATCTTGAATGGTTCCACATGCACCCCATGTTCATCCAGGATGTATCCAAAGTATTGAATTATTTGCATGTCGAGTGAGAATTTCTCTAGATTGGCATATAACTTGTGTTGTTGCAAGGTGATCAGGACTTGCTAAATGTGTTGCAAATGTTCTATCGAGGTCTAGCTGAAGACGAGGATGTCATCCAAATATACAACCAAAAAAGAGTTTGTGACAAAACATCATCCATCATCCTCATGAATGTCATCGGAGCATCGGTTAAGCCAAAAGGCATGACCAACCACTCAAAGAGGCCTTCTTTAAATTTGAAGGTTGTCTTCCATATATTAGTTGGCTTTATTGGAATCTAGTGGTAGCTTGACTACAAATCAATCTTACTGAAGACATCAGAGGAAATTTTCTCCAAAAATGGGCCTAATAAGAAAAATCATGCTTGTTGAGTTGGAAATTCAATAACCAATAAAATTTCAAAGAATTGAGTCAACCATAATAGTTGAGTTGGACATATAAAAGTCAAGGATGATTATGTGTTATATTTCTATTAGAAACTATTTAATCATATGTACACCTCATCTTAGTTAAGATCTTGGTGGGATCGTCTCAGTATATGTTCAATATCTTTGAAATACCCAATCTGCAATATTTTATATTATTGGTACTTTGTTATGTATTATATGATATCTATTATCATTTATTTATTATATTTCCATTATTATTTTATATCAATAATAATGTGTGCTTCCATTATATCTTAATAATGTATTGTTATTATTATATTATATAATAATATAATTATATGATATGGTTATTAATTTGTAATATTATATAATTATTATATAATATTTAATTAGTACTTATCAATTTGTAATATACCTTATCTTTCATGAATCCTCGAGAAAGATAGAGCAAATACAAAAGAATTTAATAACCTATAATCTCAAAATTAAAAGAAATACACTCTATCCCATACTCCTCTTAGAAACAAGCCTCTCCCCCATTGAGAGCACGACTATGACTAGATACCTAATGTATAAGAACAAGTTAAACAACATGGAAGACAAGAGGCTTCCTAAAATTTCTTCAAAATCGATTCGTAACCACCATAGACTCAAGCGAGGATGGCCTAAAGATGCGAGAAAATGTGGTGTGATAAAGAGTTAGAGGAAAAAATAAATTTAAGGTATTATAAGGATGTAATCAACCCTAATCTAGAAGATAAAAGTTATCTATCTGTTTTGACAAGTGGAAAGAAAAAAATAAGCATTGCTAAGATAAGAACAAATTCTCACAAGCTCAATAGTGAAACTGGGTGTTGGTCAATTCCTAAAACGCCATGGGATGAACGAGTGTGTCACCTTTGTGACACTAAGAAGGTTGAATATGAAAAGAAATTTCTCTAAGGTTGTCCAGCCTATACACATATTAGATCTCACTTTCAAAATATTTGTCACACTACCAACCTTTCTAACCTCTTAACTCAAGAAAACTATGGTGATCTTGGAAAGTTTCTCTTAATGATTTTCGAGCAAAATTTAGTTTTTATAAAGAATCGCAAGTAATCACTTACCCTCTTAAGGTCCGATATACCAATTCGGTCTTAGTGGACGTTAATCATCATCATCATCATCATAAATTTTCATATAATAATTTATTTATAATATTATATAATATTTAATTAGTAGTTATGAATTTGTAATGTACTTATTAATTTAGTATTATATTAAAATTACTTCATATGAATTGATAGTATGTGTTGACCTTTTCATCTTTAATTCATACTGTAAATATCCTCTAATACATTTACATTAGTGATTTGACTGCTAAAGTCTACGAAGGTATACATACCCTACCCCCTTCTGGATTTGAACCTATGACCTCAAAGGAGGAAACACATGCTCTTAACCATTAGACCCACTCATGTATGACATTTTCCTATATATGCATTCATTGTATTATTTTCATATTAATTGATATTATATTATGCGTGTTGGCGTTTGGTCATTTCCCAAAGCGTTGGCTTGGCCGTAGGTCGTGGGTTCAAAACCCATGGACCTCCAAATTTTTTTTCATTGGTCTTAGTGGACATTAATCATCATCATCATCATCATCATCATAACTATGTTATATATTCAATATTATTATAATATATTATTATATATTATATGTTTCCACATTCACATTCATTCATAGTCATTCATAGTAGTATTAATTTATAGTATTAATTCATATTATATATTCTATATTATTATATTATGATTATATTATAAATTATTATTATATATTATTCTCATATATTAATAATATATTACTTATTCCATTTTTATATTATATACTTATAGTAATTATTTATTATATGATTTTCATTATCATTGACTGCCTATGCAAAAGAATCTAAACTTTTTATTATAAATTTTAACTTCGTAATTCTAGATTAGCCTAGATTATATGGAAATGTGATGTGGTGTTGGGCCCCAACAACTCCCCTTATATTTTTACAAAATTTAGATGGCCCCTATTAGAATCTTGATAATTATAATGAGCTACAGAATCAACCTTTTCAAATAGTTCCATTCCTTGGCTTGCTTTGAGACAAACTTAAGACATTCACTTTAGTATGAGTTATTTATTAAAAGAGTATATGTCAAAAGTTAAAAATGAGCATAAAAATCTCAATTTAAACAAAACGTTAATTTTTAACAAATGCTTACTTTTGTTTAAATTATGATTATGTGTTTATTCTTTTGTTCATTAGCAAGTTTGACTATTTTGAATAATGTGTTCAATACTTCATCAAATAATATCTTGGTTGGTTTCTCATTTTCATGAAATCATTTGGTGATGTTAATTAATTAAATTCATTTTTCATTTTGCATCTCATTTCAAAATAATAATAATCAAAGAATTATTTATCATTTGTTTGATTTTGTAAAAAACTAAAATCAATATTTTTTTTCCATTAGTTTGAATCTTCTAGATCATATTTGAAAAAAAATTATAAATAATGTTTTTTATAAGTTATAGTTAGTTTAAATTCATTTTTTATTTTTCTAGATTTTGTTTTATTCACAATTTTTAGGTTATTAGTTTTTAGGTTTCTTTTTGTTTCATAGGTTTCTATTATCAAATATTTGATACGGATCTGATCATGGCTTGCTTTTATTATCCAAATACGTTCAAGATGATTGATCCAAAAATAATTTTGGATTTCTACAAATAATTTTATGAGCAACAACAGATAAAATTTGGAAAGACGTCAAGATCAAACACACTATTTTGCAGCACTGATTGCAGCCAAAACGTGAGGAATTTGGAGAAATGGTTGAAAACCCAGAACCAAAATGGACCCATTTACCTTCCGCTTAGATATTTTCCTAAACAAATGCACGATTTGAGAGATATTTGGGTCTTTTTTAGAGGCAAATTTTAGGTGGCGGAAATTAATAGTGACGTCCAAACTATTCATTCATTTTATAAATATATGATAAAGATCAGAGCCATGGAGATCGAAGAATTGGGAGGATCGAAGAATTGGAGAGGAGGATTTTAATCCTTTCTCTTTTGTATATTATTACTTTTGCAAACTTTTTATTTCTTTTCAAATGGAGTAATGGATGGTTGGAAGCATTGAGAGAATGGGCGAGTATTTTTAAAAAAGAATATGGAATTCCAGGTTGCTTAATGACTTTTGTCCTGTAAGTAAAATGATTTTATTTTCATATAATATCTTCATATTCTTTCAATAATTGATTATGCATTTATTTAAATAGCTTTAGTCTTTTTTATCAATACATGGTTAATTATTATTCTTTATATATTAATTTTTCCAATCTTTAAGAGTTTATTATCCAAAACAAGTCTTCCAGGACTACAATATGGGCATGTGATTTTGAGAAAGATTATGGGAAAGTAATTCATTTTTGACTTTAGACCTGTGTGATACTTATTCTATTTCATTCTTTTATTATTGTTATATTATGAAAATGTTATACAGTTGATTTTAGCTTTAGCTTGTCAATCATATGATGTTTTCATACTGTTAAATGTTATATGTTGCCCATAATTTCTTATTCCATTTTTTATGTGTGATCAATCAATCATTTGATTGTTATGGAATTTATTTTTAATGTTAAATGATAGATAATATCAATACCCAGAATTGAGTTTTCTTTCGTTCTTAAATATTGATTATCTTAAGATCACACGATTTTTAATTAGTTGTCTTCCTGTTGTTATTAATTTACTCCAATATCAAATACTTCTTTGAATGTATTATGGAAGTGCTAGTATTGTTCTATTATAGGTTTCCCTTAACAACAGTATAGACATGAGCTCATACAACACAGAAAGATAAATACTAGTTTGGTTGATTAGCGACAGGTTATTATGTGTGTTATTTAGTTAAGTTGTTTATGAATGAAACAATGAATGTATGGTTCAGCTTTGACTATCCACATGTTCATGTTTCATTAACTTTTTTGCAAGATTCTTTAAATTTATAAAAGAAAAACAATAAATATTTTATGTGATTTCTTTATCTGCTTCCTAGAAGCAATCATTTTTCCATTGATTTTCATAAGTTTCGATTAAAACTTGCATCTTGTAAATCATGTAAATAAATGAGACTTGTATATCTTCTGCTTAAATACAATTACTACAATTACATTAGAACATATGTACATATATATAGTGTTTATTAATTAGTTAGTTATTTCTCTCTTTTATTCATTTTTTTTTTAGGATTCTTAGATTGGCTAAACGAGCCATTAAACCCGTCAGAACGAGTTATACTAAACGGATTGGGTTATTTAGACAACCCCGAACCAGACTCGCTCTTCCAGTTGACGGATGGTCAATTTCGTCCGTCAAAAAATGGTGCTAGAAGGAGGGCCAGACTGACAAGCTGGCTTTATAGGAGTCTTTCTTTCGAATTTAATTAATTTCCCATGGCTCCCCAAATCACTGTGTTGGAACATGCTTTCCACTTCTCATTACTTGATGTTCCCAACGAGACAGTCTCTCACTTTTCCAAACTCACCTTTGATGGTAGGGGGGATGTATCTGCTAAAGACCACCTTAACAAGTTTTGGTGCAAATGCATCAAACATGACATTTCCGATTTAAAAGTTTTATATAGATTGTTCGCTTTTACTTTTAGGAGTCGGATTAAACATTGGTTTGAGTCTTTTCCATCATATCACATTTTTGATTGGTTTCAGTTTGTAGATGAATTTTTAAATGCTTTTGAAATCTATGATTACAATCAATTATGTGAAGAATTTCAGACTTTGCTAATCAATGGGAATTCATCTTCAAAAGGATTTTCGACAAGAATCCATCACGTTCTTTGTAAATTTAATCTTGATGACATGTCATTTTTATTAAATCGCCTTTATGATGCTTGCATCCAGTCATATTCGATCGCAAATAATGAAACAGTTATAAATACTATCACTCAATTGCAAGAAGAATTGTGTTCATAGAATGAGAGGGATCCATCCGAAAATAATGAACAAGTAAGGGAGGTAAAATCTATTGAAAATGTTCTTACTGATAATCAAATTGGTTTTTCCTCTAAATCATTGTATTTTCAGTCCTCGACCATTGTGGAAGAAGATTCAACGTTGGGTCAAGGTGAATGTCTTCCTTCTCCTAACTCTTGCTCTAATCAGTATTTAAATTAGGTTATTGAAGAAGACTTAGGTGATGAAAATGATCTTAAGCATTCTAATATTCCAATGAAATTGATTAGAGATGTAGATTTGCAATTGGAAGAAGTAACCTTAAACCCTCATCTACAAATTGTACCTTATCAACATGAAAGATCAGATGTTTTCCATAAAAGTTTTGAATTGTCTATCATACAGGAGGCAAATTTAGATGATCATATTATGTTAAAGAATTTATCACCAAAACAGAGTGAAAGTTTTAAGGAAAATGAAGATGAATGTCTTGAGAATACTATTGTTAAATATCATAGCTTAAGATATTCTTTTTGTGTGCTTATTTCTGATTCCTTTTACTCTTTATATCCTGATCTCTTCTTAGATTCTGGTGGATTTGATACTTTACCCACGGTATCTTACTCTTTGCCACCACAATCCAATCTTTTCAATATGCCAAAATTTGGTGAAACTAATTCCAAACATAACACTTATCAAGTTGGATTTGATGCTCTTTCGATTTCATCACTCACATGGAAAAATGACATGTTGCAAGATGATTTTACACGATTTATTGTTGAAAAAGACAATGCACTCATCCTTATGGAGATCGAATATTCTACAATGCATATTCATTATTTGATTAGTTCAAATTTTAATGTTTATGCTTCACATTTTGAAACAATCAATCTCATCAAAGGAAGAGTTCAAACCAATAATCTAACTGATGTCATGAATCCTCTTATGATGCATTCCCCATTGATATATCCATTTCATCAAAGTTACAGTTTGCATCCTCATTTTTATGACAGGATTTTAGAATGTCTTGAAAATTCGTATCTAAAGAATGTTCAAGGGAATGGTAAGGTCATGCTTGCTTTGTTTTTAAATGATGATGATAATGGTAAGTATGATATATTTTTGTTATTTTTCG